>JARQTI010000004.1:291268-336543 GCA_030142655.1 Trachelus tabidus
TCCTGCTCTTGTTCCAATGTTTGCTCGAGCCGGCATTTTTCTTGGCGCAATTGATTCAACTTTCTTGACAAATCGTTCGTCAGACATTCTTCCTCTTGTTCATAATGGTGTGCCAAGGTTTCCTTCTCTTTCTTTAGAGCTTGTATCTTTTTCAGCAATGTGTTACTAATGAATTCTTCCTCCTGCTCAGCTTTGGCTTGCTGTAAATATTGTCTAATGTAAAGAAAGTTACTGTATACAAAAGCCCAGTATGCCATTCTATTATTATTTTATAAAAACATTATAAGCAAGAAACTGCCTGGACAGAAATCATAAGAGCTGATTTGGTTTAACTAAAATCTAATTAAATCTGATCAGATATCTATTTTGGAAAGATTGGATCATTCAGATCAGATTTTAGATCCGATCAGATCTGTTTACATCTGATGTGGAAATTGGGTAAAACTGTAGAATACAAAGGACCTTTTTGAAGGAGTACATGTAAAAAAAAATGAAACAATCCATAGCTAACGTCAAAAAAGAGTTGTATTCTGCAGTTTAGCCAGAAGTTGTCTCAATGTTAAGTCAAGTCTAGCCTGATCTTATCAGATCTGATTTCATCTGATTTGATCTAATAATATCAAATCTCATACAACAATAGAACGATTTTCATATCAGATGTGAGAAAATCTAGTTATATTTAACATGATCTAAGATCTAATCTGAATGATTCAGTTTTCTCAAAATAGATATCTAATCAGATGTAGTTAGATCTAAATTAGATCAAATTAAATCTAATAACTTTTTTCTGGGTATTCCAAAATTGTATCCCAAAGACATAGATAAATACAATTTCTTTGGTTTTGTTCAATTTGAATTCTTTAAGTAAAAATTCCAACAATTAATTCCCAAATTCATACTATCATTAATAATTCACAAAGTATATTTTATAAAGATATCAATGTTACTTTTAGACATAGTCAAGCGGCAACATCAGATCTTGGATGGATATCAAATTTTATTTCATCTGTCAGAGTTGGAATCTAATCCCAAAACCTAACTATACAAGTATCCCTCATACGTAGCAACCCAAGTTGACTTATGGACAAGCATGAATTGTACCATTAGTCGCCATAAAAGGTTAAGTAGAACGGAGTCAAAGCCAGACACAAGGTAATCGTGTAATGTATACTGCATGAAAAATGTCTACTCTCGCTCACTTGACCCAAAAATAATCATTGGTGCCGGAAAGGAAAGAGTTTGAGTTTTTGCGTATTAGCAGAGCTCAGGACAATGAACTTACGATGATGACAGAGGCTTGGCGGAGACCACGGTTCTCTTCTTGAAGAGCCTTCACTCTCAGCTTGTACGTCTCGAGCTCGACCTTGAGGACCCGGTTATGCTGCTGCAGAGATTCGATCCTCTTCTGCAGCTGCTCCCGGGTCACCGGCGACGGAGGCATCATAATAGGTCCCCCGTCGATCGAGCTCGAGTCACTCTCTGATGCACTATCGCGGTCAGCCATTTTTCTCGGCGAAATATCCAAAAAATTTCACTTTAATGCTGTTTTTTCATCTCCTGCAATCACCAACACGTAATCCAGACTTTCGTCTGTAAGTCACTGTGTGTATTACTTCAACAAAATCACATTACTTTCCAGGAATAATGAGAATTATGCGACACTTTGCCGCATAAACATGTGCTCTAACAGAGGCGGAGACGGATCAGCTGTTTAATCGCGCAGCTACTATTTTAAAAAAACCGATGCACGCCTAGTGTTCGGTAATAGGCTGAATTTATCTCAGAACAGAACCCTGTACGCCGCTGCCTAGCGGATTTTAGAGACGCACGTGGATTTTAAGGTGCCTTTTCACGTCGGCGTAACCAGTAAAAGACACATATGAAGATAAACCAGATCTCTCATTCGTCGGAATCGTTTATAACATGACCGTCTATCTTTGATAACTTTTTCACAATGACCGACTAGTCCGGTGGACGTGAACAGGTAGCTTTATAATTGTTGAGTGTTTCTTTGTTGATTGCCTTTGAAGTTGTTACAAAGTTTATGATTTTTATTGTTCATATAAAGCTACACGCTGTGGATTCTTCCAACAAAGAATAGTTACAATACAGGGTAATAATGGTTATTGTTGAATTATTGGTCATCCCATTTCTGTTGTCATATTTTTTATATTTCATAATTTTGCAAAAACGAACCACTATCTAATCAAACCTTGCTATAATAATTAGTAATCTCCTTCATTATTGATTATGATTACTGAAATAATAGGAAATAAAAAGGTGACACTGGAAGTGGGATGACCTAATATTATTCGTGGAGTGTTATTGGAGAAAGTTTAAATGCACGACGTACGTTGTTGAAAGCCGGACATTAGTGATTGTTTAATTCTTGTACGTTTCTGTAGTTAAACTTATCAGTTTCACAGGAAACATGGACGCCGATTTTGCAGAACTCTCCAACGATGCAGACCTCATTGCACGGATGACACAGTTTGGCAATGCATCGGAGAATATACAAAACTTTTTGAAACTATCTAACGATCCTAAATTATATGATAAATTGTCAAATTCAGAAAAGATACAGTATAATTTGTTAATGTCATTTAGTATAAACAGTCTGTTTTGGATGTACTTACGTGCTGAAGGTATGCGACAGAGATATCCTTACAGCTTCTCTTTCAGTAACTTAAAGTAATCAATTTATTATTGCAGGAATTGATCCAACAAAGCATGAAATTAAATCTGAAAATGATAGACTGAAACAGAGCATGGCCCGTGCTAAGCAGATTAATGATAAAAACACTATAATGCCTAGAGTTAATAGAGATGTAGCACAACGATTCGTAAGGAGTGGATTATGGGAAGCAAAAGACAAAAGAGATAAGGGAGTAGGAAAAGGAAAGATTAAGTGATTGACTTTTACAATAATGCATTGACATATTTGAAAAATGTATGTAACAAATTTTATAAATTTATTATAACTAGTTTATTTACATTTAATCACCTAGGTAGATATTTAAATGATTTAAAATATTCAAAAAATTTGAATTAAATTTGTCTCAACTATATTTATACTTACATGTATTTTTGCTTAAATAATATCCCGCAATACCACTGATGGCGCCTGTGACGTATTCCGAAAGCTTCTTCACCGGAGATGAGTAGGGAGATGCTCAACGCTACGTTTTAGGCGATACCAAAAACATGGCGTTAAATCGTAACGGCGAGTCCGGGAGTAGGTTTTCGTGATCATCGCCTCCGTCGTTAATATATATATCGTCGTAGCGGAGCTGCAGGTGACCACGAACATGTAGCCTGGCCGGCAGAGGTTCTCCGCAACTTACGGCTGGTTACTAGAGCAACCCTTGGAACGGGGCCGCTCATCAGATAGACTAAATATTTTTTTTGTAATCTTAAATTGGAGTGCACAGTGTAAGCTCGATAAGATTTACTAAGAGAAAAGGCAGCATCTCATGCCTGCCTGCGTTAAGGAGTGCAGCGGTGCGGTCCTAGCTTCCAGCATTATTTAACAATAGTTTCAAGCGGAACTATAGTCCCAACATTGAGTACTAAGGAGAACTATCCCGGAACTGTTTGAAACACAATCTGAAAACAACACTGAAAGCCTTTTATGCATACCTGCACTGGAGCGTACGGTACGACTAGTACCCTTAATAGCTATTTTAGCGATGTTACGCAGCAGAACTACTGTTAAAACCTATCAGGAACTATAGAACTTTTCGAGAACTATAGAAAAAGCGTATTGTTGAATCATTTTTAAGAATCTTAAAAAAGTGGTTCCATACATATGATACCATACAATGATTCAGGGTTCGATTGAACTGAAGACCTTGCTGCCCGCCTGCTTGTCCTGAACGGTTTGCGGGGGGGTGGCAACTTTTTGCCCACCTCCGAGCAACCATTCGTGTCACGCTGACTGCAACATCGGCTGGAACGATGAACATGACCCGCGCGGCTACGCGGAATTCTGAAACATCGACAGAGGCGATGATTAAGAAATTCTACTCCCGGACTCGCCGCTACGATTTAACGTCATGCTTTTGGTGTCGCCTAAAACCGGAGCGTTGTGCATCTCTCCACTCATCTCTGTTTTCACCAGCATTATAGTCTTCTAGAATACGTTTATGGAACCTAGGATTAAAAATAATTACTCAAGTAATTTCATTTCGATTGGTCTCTCTCTTCAAATTATTTGGTTAGTTAATGTTATTAATAATTACTATAAATATTTCTAATAAATGGTAATATATTACCATCACTTGCGAGGAAAGAAATACAATAACTTAAGTTTGATGCAATAAATTTTCTATTTAACTACATTTATTATTAAATGGTTCATTATACACGATCTTCTATGAAGATATTTTCTTTTAAGTTCTGATGTGTAGTGCTAAATTGCTTCTCCAATTTTCTTATTGCAGTTCATAAGATGCGAGAATGTTGCTTAGCCGTTGTGGATACTCATTGCAATCTAGACATGGATTTCGAAAGCTTATACCAGCTATGTTTAGTACACTTTGTAAAACAAATTACAATGATAGACCCTGTAATATTAAATGGGTCACTTGGGAGCAGTCTAGATCTTACAAGAATTTTGGCCACAAGGAGATAAAAACACCCCGAAGTGTATATATTATGGGTTATACACTCTTACTTGTATTTATTGGCCTTTGGATAGACTGGGATTGGTAAGTCATTAAAAGAATTATTTGGAGTATCAATAAAGTTTCTATGCGAATGAATTAAAATTTAAGGTTGCATCGGAAGAAAATGTGGATGAATATGAGTGAAACACTTTTAATAATTTAATTGTAAATTTATTATACAGGGTTCTAGAAGGCAAGAGACCTCCAATGTATGACAGAAAATACTATCCGAAGGTAGATGCTGCTGAGATGGTCACTGAAGACGAAAACGAAGAAGAGAACAAAAATGTTGAAAGCACTGAACCCGATGAACACAAGAAGAAGAAAAAGAAGCAGAAAGTTGGATTTCGAGACAGAAAGGTTGTATAATATTTCGATATCACTGTTCAGGATAAATATTTACAATCTCATAAAAAACAAATGGAATACATTGCAACTGCAGTAGTCAGAGAATTAAATTGCAGTGCTGACAAATATAGTATAATCTAGTGCATCGTATTTCTTAGGAGTATCGGTCGTAAAACTTGTACAGATTGAAATAAAAATCAAACAAAAATGACATTCTTCGTGTCGATTAAGAACCATCAAATTGAATATCGAAGCAGTTACAATTACATCATTATTTCAGCAGACTAGTTTTAATAATATGAATAGTCCGAAGTACCAACGATCAAGCATTCTTACAGATAATAGAGTATGAAAATAGGATGCGAGCGTACTCAACGCCAGATAAGATTTTTCGATATTTCGCGACCGTAAAGGTCACTAGTATGGAAGGTACTGATATCTACATGACTCCCGATGATTTCTTGAGAGCCATTACTCCTGGCATGAAACAACCGGATGGTAAAATTCCGTTAATATATGTTAACTTTAACAATGAAATATTGCGTTACTAATATAATGGAATGAGCTTCTTTCAACTACTGCGGAGTCCTACTTTCTTTGAGGGAGAACTGCATATCTATTATACTATTACCGCAAACATAATAATATAAATGAACGTTTGCCGTTTGAAAATTACATGTATTAATTGTTGACACAGCCTTGAGATATTTTCACATTAGCGAAGAATCGTCTCGCACTTGACACTATCATAATTGCTTAAATGAAATTAATTGAACTTTTGAAAAACGGCATGCTACAATAACATGAGAAATATGCTATTATAACACGCAGATTATCGAATACGAAAACCGTATAAGGCATTATTCAACGCCGGACAAAGTGTTTCGATATTTCGCGACTCTTCAAGTTACAGTCCACGACGCGCACGAGGTGTTCATGACTCCCGATGATTTCTTAAGATCATTGACACCCGGCGTGAAGCAACCTGATGGTAATTCTCATTATTCCAGTCAGTTCAACGACTTTTTTTTCCCTATTTTATGTGCTGATATAGAAAGATTTTTATTTACTTTTTTATACACAGCAGCAAAAAACGTCTCTAATAAACTAATTGTGTTTATTTAATTCAGAGTGCAACAGCGGATGTTTCTTGTGTTACCAAACATTGCTCTAAACGGCAAATATACTTATTTATTATCCCAGAATATTTGCATGCAAAATATAATAATGTTTTTAGTTTTGGCTTTGTTGTGAAAAAATATTCGCTTCTATAATTGTTGATTCTTACATTGAGAATATACACAGTATATATTTTTTATAGGTCTTGGCTTAGATCAGTACAGGCGTTATGATCCAAAGGTATGGGTTTTATTTGATCTAGGAATGTAAGGACTATTATCAAGGATAATAATCATATGTAATCCCAATAGAATATTCATATGAAATTAGAACTGGAATTGGATCAAAATAGTATATTTTACAAGCTTGGAAGCTCTGGACTTATTACGTTCTCTGATTACATATTTCTGCTCACCGTACTCTCTAGTAAGTTTGATATTGCATCGCTGCTTTCTCCTTTTCTCATATACATAAAATTTCTCAATGTCACGTAATCAATAATATTTTAGCCTCGAGACGTCACTTTGAAATAGCATTTAGAATGTTTGACTTGAATGGTGATGGAGACGTCGATTCTGATGAATTTGGAAAAGTTGCCACATTGATTCGCCAGCAAACAAGTATTGGCAATCGACATCGAGATCATGCAAACACTGGTAATACTTTTAAGGTAAGTATATTGGTTAATTCTTATGTTTGTCAATTAATTTCAAAGTCCCAAGTACAATTGTATCATTGTGCACAGGGTGTAAATTCAGCGCTAACCACATACTTCTTTGGACCAAATATGAAACAGAAATTAACGATTGAGAAATTCTTGGATTTCCAAGAACAGTTGCAAAAAGAAATTCTTAATCTCGAGGTAATAAAAGAAAATTTAATTTTAAAATGATATGCTGTTAATCATACAAACAAAAAATATGACTATTCAATTCTCAACAGTTCGAACGTAGAAATCCCGACGAAAATGGTAATATTTCTGAAGTCGATTTTACCGAATTACTATTAGCTTATGCCGGTTATCCTGAGAAGAAGAAAGCAAGGATGTTGAAGAGAGTGAAAAAGACGTAATTATACATTATATGGTCCCCTAATAATCAAAGTTTGTTGTTTGCAAGTTGACACATTTTTTTTTTAGTTTTAGGGAAAATCCGAAAGGAATTAGTAAGGACGATTACTTAAAGTTCTTCCACTTTTTAAATAATATTAATGATGTCGACACGGCTTTGACTTTCTACCACATTGCCGGCGCGTCGATTGATCAAGGTTTTCATTAATTAATTTATTTAATAAAAAATGGTTTGCAGGAGTAATCAATCCTTAATATAACATTCGGTATTTTTAGCAACACTAAAACACGTTGCGAAGACTGTGGCCCATGTTGACTTAAGTGATCATGTTATACAAGTAGTTTATACTATTTTCGACGAAAACAGTACGTACAATTCTAATTTATTATTGTATATGTATACTTCAAGATTCTTATCCTGAATTTAATTTTTTCAACAATTATAACTAATTGTTACAGTGGATGGTCAACTGAGTAACCGGGAGTTCGTGTCTGTGATGAAAAATCGTGTGCTTCGAGGATTGGAAAAGCCAAAGGATACGGGATTCGTTAAGTTGATTCAATCAGTACTGAAATGCGCAAAAAATACTTATCCTCTATCGTTTGAGAAGTAATGGCAATTCAAATTCAGTTAAAAGAATAAAACTCGAAGGACGATGCTTTCCTATTGTGTTCAGTACACTTTCTTGTCTTTACACGCACAATGCATATTTGCATTTAGACTCTCAACATTTGCTATATCTATAAATTATTTTCTCCATTTTAATATTTCGCTTGGAAATATTTCAATATGTGTCTATTCACTTTATACGAATAATATTTTCAGTGATTTTTTCTTCATATGAGATAAACTACTAATAAATTAATATTGAAATGACGCTTGTTTAATATAATATTGTTAGATAAAAAATTGTAATAAATATGTTTATGTGTTGATTAATCGAGAAATATATAATGATTGATCTGTAAAATGAAAAACAGTTCAGAATGTATTCTTTTTCACTGCTGAAATTTTATCTATCTCATCGAATGACTTTCACAGGAATGTAGCTAATAGAGCGTGTCGTATAAAAACATATTAATCTGAAGTCCGACTACCGTCTACGCTGATCTACGCTTCAGTACAGTATCTCATTTCAAACAGAAGGTACTTTTGTATTTAGAGGGATTTATGTGTCGTTCAATTAAAATTATAAAATTCATAGATCCTTTATAATTATTTTTTAATTTCTTATATCGGTGTATCTTTTCTTAGCATCATGTTTATAAGATATATTAGTATTCTTGGATTCCTTGTATTGTTTCTTGTCGTGGAGACTTTAGCAGCAAGTAAAGCTGAAGCTGAAATGGTTGAGAATGATGATGATGACGAAGATGAGGATGATGATAATTCAGGTATGTTTTTAATTGACCTTTCCATATTGTGTGAATTAATTCAGTTAAAATTTTATTGGGAAACTTATCAATTTTTGAAGAGCTTGCATAATATTTTGGAACAATGTTTTCTAGATATGAAGACTGTCGAGATGGAAACATTGGTCGAACCATCAAGAAAGATACTTGCTGATATTGTTCAGAAAGGACAATTTTTTCAGTGAGATTCACTTCTTTTTATTAAAGCTTAATTAGTGAAATATTATACAGTTAATATATGTTTCAGGGATATTTTTGCTGAGAACGTAGCCCCTCTTAAAATTCAATTTGGTCACGTTTGTGAAAATCCTCATGAGTGGGAACAACGATTCGAGCAAAAAGATTTTGAGAAAAATCATCATCAGGGCAAGGTAAGATTTTTACATTCTTTACATACCTTTTATTTAATTATAGAATTCCAATGAAAATAGGTAAGATGGGGAAACAGAAATGGTGGATACGGTGAACACTACTGGGATCTTAATCACCATAATGGAAAATAAGTATTGAGGGTCTAATGATAATTTATTAAATTGGTAATACTTTAATTATGTTATCTCATTTATGTTTCTTTACCAAATAAATATTTGTACTCTTAACCAACGATTACTATTTGAAATACAAATTTTGGTCTATACAATATATTGAATTTCTATTTGATACAGTGTGAAGTTTAAACTACAAATAAAATGAAATTAAAAGTACCAACAATATTAAAAAAAGCATTTCCGCTGCGTTACAAGCAGTTACAAGCTATCTTCATCCTGTTCCATAAAAAAATTATGAAGCTGTCTTATATAAAATTTCTTTATAAAAAAGTTGAGTCCTCTGACTAAAATTACAAAAATGTCGTCAGATAAGAAAGGCTTTAAAAAGGATGAGGCGTCCTGCGAGGAAAAGCTTGGAAAATCACCACCATTGCCGCCACAACCACAAATTACAATGGCAATAAGTGAGAGCATAGCTGAGCGTATAAAGACGGGTAAAAATTGTAAAAAAAAAGAAAACCAAAAGACAAAGTTTGAACATTTTCTCGGACTCTACTTTCTGATATAAAACCACTTAAATTGTCTAACAAGGAGCCGTAGACGAGGAACGCCTCAGGAATTACGATAATTATTGGATTGAAAAATTGGCATGTATGGATAAAAATCATACACTGCGAAACAACTTGGATATTAATGAAGCCGAAAAAATTTTGAAAGGATTATTGAACTTCGTACACAGTGGCCGTACCAAAACTTGTCCCATCGACAGAAGCAAGGCAAGACATAGTAACTCATTGATATATTAAAATACCTTAATATCGTCAATATTATTTCCATTAATCAGATTACGGATTGCTTTGAAATGTACAAAGGACACACGTTACGTTGTGAATCTGAAGTAGACCGTTTTATCGGTTGTGTCGATCGACTTCTTTATGACACTGTTCGCAAAGAATTTGGAAACGTTACACCCAACAAGAAAATGTCGTACGCCGAAAGATTTCATAGAGGTTATTAGGATATAAAATTTTAAACAGGCCTGAAGATAAAAATTTTAAAAATAAAACGCTATTTAAATTAGAGTTTTTAAAGAGCAATTACTGCGGTATATAATTTTGAATGATTACCATACAAAACTGTAAAATTTTAACGTACATATATGGCGTTCTTTTTTCCAATGTAATATCATTTATATTGAAACTTTCTCCGGATTTTATATTATGTCTACGATTACTCAGTGTGAACGCTCCTTAAGTATGCTATTTACATGTAAACATATATACCGCGTTACAGCTGACAATCCAGTCAACGGAAAGCGGACGGCTTTTAACGTCTTTTTTCTTTTTAATATTTGTTTTCAAGATACACGAGAGAGCCACGATCAAACAATGCCGTGTTTCTCCGTAAACGTGGCGGCATAATTAGATAGTTACTATGCTAATTTATTAAAGTCATGTTGCCGCGCATAAGGAATATTAAGAAGCAGCTTTATTAACAAAAGGAAAAGTCACGAACTCTCCTATAGCGTACTGAGTCGTCAGTGAATGCGAGGAAAAATATTTTTCACATATTAACAAACGTGAGGTAATCAAATGAATAAACGAATACGTTTATTCCTTTGGTAGTGGAAAATTTAATATATTTGTTTGAGCTAGTATATAATCTTATCGCAACACACCTATTCGAATTTCCTTCTGCTTTCTTGCAGTATCGACTAACGCATGTTCTTATATCTAATCAGATACACGGCCGTCCCAACGACACGTTTTCCATGGAGCTTTACTGGAAATATACGCTCGCGCGATTGGGATACTAACGAGTCGAATGATTCTTTATAATTATTCATGCTGAGTAGTAGGATTAATTTAGTGTTGGCAGGTGCAACGTCCCTTCTTACGTTTCACCATGGAAACAAAAGGATGAGAGTATTCCAACAGTGGAAGACACATTTACCCTGTATGTTTTGATGGTAAATTAAATAGTAAAACGAGAAGTAAAGATCTTGTTTATTATTTTATTTTTATATTGATACATTAAAAAATTTCTGTTATCTAAATGTTGATTAATTATTCTATCTTAAAGTACGTATTAAAATAATCGTCATAAATATAAGCATCGGTGGTTCAGCGGTAGAATGCTCGCCTGTCGCGCGGGCAGCCCGATATGTAATCTACTGCCAAAATATATCTATCTTTTAATCTCGTTTAATAAATTTACCTGATTTTTACTTAGTTTTTACATCAATTAGGTAAAAATACATAATTAACAGTTAATAAATAAAAAATTTATTGCATCGGCCGGGAATCGAACCCGGGCCGCCCGCGTGGCAGGCGAGCATTCTACCACTGAACCACCGATGCTCATATTTGTGTAAGTTCTCTTTACGGAACAGATCGCAGCATCCACAACATTGTAGAAGTAACGGTAGCCCATAGAAAGATGGCGCCATGGAAAACAGCGGAAGAGGACAGAATTATAACCTGGTCGTATAAGATCTTGCCCAGCTCAAAGAGAGTCTATGGAGATTTGTTCTGGAGATACTACACGGGAAATGTTGTAGAAGTTGATGCGACAGCAAAGAGAATCCTCTGCTCCGTGAGGGAAAGTGCACAGAAGTTCCAGGTGACTATAAATCAATCGATCTATTAAACACAGATTACAAATTGCTCACTGAAGATAAAACAGCAACAATCAAGAGAGAGCGAGAGAGAGAAAGAGAGTTACCCACAACTGGATTGATTTATCGTGTACCATTTCGAACTTCTATTTTCTGTCACCACATGTCATGGTCACTGTCAGATCCCTATACCAGTTTCATTATTTCAACGACTAAAATCGACTAAAATCTGCATCAATTGGTCCAAATAATTTTGCCCCCATCGCAGCTGGTAGCTAGTGTTAGCAAATCTTTGTTTCTGTATACATATTATAGATATTAGTTTATATAGAGTACAAACAATAATCTAAGATGAATCGCACCAAGAATAATTGACACTGAAACAAGGTAATTCGCATCGATAAAAATATAAGACGATCATCGTCATCGTCGGCATCGATAAGAAAGAAAATTATGGCGACAAGCGAGAGACTTCCAATATCGCCAACGCGGGGTTCTCAAACGCAAATAAAATTGCGCCTGACCTCGGCGAAGAAAGGACATAATTTATTGAAAAAAAAAGCCGACGGTCTTCAAATTCGTTTCAGGACAATATTAATGAGATTAATTAAAAATAAAGTATCTACCGGAGAAGCCATGAAAGAAGCATCTTTCTCGTTAGCCCAGGTGAAGTACATAGCCGGTGATATACACCAGCTGGTACTACAAACGGTGGACAGAGCGAGAATAAAGATCCGATCAAGAAAAGAGAATGTGGCCGGCGTGAATCTCCATCTTTTTGAGTATTACGAAGACGCATCGGATACTTATGAATACGCTGGTTTAGCCAGAGGCGGACAGCAGGTGAGCATAATGAACCGATTGACCGATAATTATCCTGGCATTGTATCGAAGAAACCATTTTCAATCGTTTAATTCGTTAGCAGGTGTCTAACCTAAAAAAGAACTACCGCAGGGCAATAGAACTCCTTGTGGAATTGGCATCCCTACAATACGGTTTCGTTACCCTGAACGAAGTGATCACAACAACGAATCGACGTATAAACGCCATAACCTATATTCTCATACCCAGGTTAGAGTGCACCCTGAGGTACGTAATCAGTGAACTGGACGAGCGTGAACGCGAGGAATTTCATCGTTTAAAGAAATTGCAAGACAAGAAGAAAATGAGAGCAAAGCTTGCGTCTCAGATGACAACATGCGATTACCCTGCGGTAGAGGCTTATCATATCCTGGGTGATGAATCCGACGAAGATATCCTCTTCTGAGTGTTCAGGTACAGAAACTAGAATAATTTTTTTTCTTGTAATAAAGAATTATAGTATTTTTTCTCTCCATACAGTAACACGCAAAACTGCATCTTTTCGTGATCTCCAAAGGAAACCACTGCTATTCACGTACACGTGATACTCGTCGGGCCCCGTTTTAGGGCCTTATTTTCGTGCTGTTTCTTTCTGCTATGCCGAAGTACGCCCGTAGAAAGGTTCGAGCGTGCAGCAACGGCAGCGAGGTCTCATTATCATATCCCAGTGTTTGGCGGCGGTTAAGGCCGGCTTTATGGGCTGTATTTTCTTGGTATAATTGGGCCTCGTCTCCGAGGCCACTACTCCCATCCTTGACTGCAAGGTAAGGCCCTTATAGTCCTTCGGCGGGCGGTTCGCCCTGGGCATTTATTATCTGCACTTTTACTCCTCCCTTTTTCGGACTAAGAAAATTTATTAGCGCACGCACTATGTAAACAATAATGCCGCAGTTATTCTTTAATCCTTTAGCGGTAACTAAGGCCATGACGCAACCCTGTTATCTACGACAGTCCACTGCTTTACACGCTTAGTGCATATATGCACAATATATACACATCCTACCACGATTACACGGTAGATAACAAAGATCAATAATACACCGCATTTTTACATTGGGTATTTTTATTACCTGTTTATCAAATCTTTTTATCTTTTGTTAATAATTTTACTATTCTTATAGGCTACACACATACTTACATTCATTTATTTTAATATATTCGGATTCCAGTGAAATTAATATATTTTTTTTATTTCAGATCCTGCTACACCCGTCTCTTCCTCTTGGTTCATTAATTAATTTCGGTCCCGTTTCTTATTTACTTGGGAGAGGTGTGAACACGCCTCGTTTGATACCTCATCCTCTGGAGCCAGCATACAAGGAATGCACTGGGTGTGCATATGTATATGTACTTCGGTGTAGCCGCCGCTGGGATTTAAGTGGAGCTGAGGAGAAACGACTGCGGGAATGGTGGGGATAAACAGACGCCGCAAGCTGCTACTACGGCGGGAGGTTTAGTAATGTAAGAAGCGTCGAACGAGGAGGTTGTGCTGCGGTTGGATTCTGTGTTTATGCGTTAAGAGTCGCGCGAATATTGAAATCTTAGTTTTTTTTGCATTGAATATAAAAATGAATCGTGTTTCGTGAATATTTAAGTGAGTGGGAATAAACGCGTTGTATTGTTCCGAAGAAAAAAATTAACAGTGAATAGAGTGACTTCAAATTGGAGAATTAAAAAGTTTCTGTACTACTAGGAATGAATTTTTTCTTCGTCGTAATAAGTGTTGGATTTTTCTTGTTTCGTTGAAATTTTAATTCGGATGAACAAATACGTTTTGTCTAAACGATGCATTGAGAGCTATCATGATTTCGTTGAAATGTATTTCCCCGGCTGTGCGACTGTCAGCCGTGCGATAATGAATTGACTAATGACATAACGTGATTTTTCTCTGTGACATTCTTAATAAGTGCGACACGCGTTAGTATCTTTGACGTGAGGCTTGTGCAATTGTTTTGTCATTAATTTTTAAAGTTATCGTGAAACTGTTTTATGAGAGTTATTAACAAGATGATAACAGGATTCTATAATCTGACGTTTACTTCGCTTGATCAGCCTCGGGTGATTTTCAAATAATTTCCAAAGTCAAAGTTTCGTATTGTTAAGAAGTTCAAACTTCCCGCGCTTTTAAATACACTTGAATATCGTAGTAATCCGTGAAATTCCATGTAAAACGTTAACCATGAAATCACAGTGAACAGTGATTAACTAGAATACAAAATTCTGGAAAAAAAATATCACTAGTCTTTTGAAAATTAAATTATTAAATAAATAATCAACATGTGGTGGCTCGTCGTACTGATGTTTGTGCGGGGTATTATGTACGCCCAATCTGCCTGCGAACCAATAAGAATAGAAATGTGTCGTGGTTTTGGCTACAATGTGACAACAATGCCGAACCTAGTTGGAAATGAGATTCAAAGTGATGCAGAATTTATGTTATCGACCTACAATCCATTGTTACAATATGGCTGCAGGTGAGAATGATATAATAATTGATTTCCATATTGTCATCTACTAACGTCAACCTCACTGTCATTAAAGTCGTTATCGTTTAGTTCAATCATGTTAATTTCCTTAATTATGCCGATCAAAATCAATGACAGAAAATTTCATACACTAACGACCCATAACCTCTTACAGTGCCCAGCTACAGCTGTTCCTCTGTTCGGTTTATGCACCAATGTGCACGGAAAAGGTACCCTCGCCCATTGGTCCCTGTAGAGGACTATGCGAGCAGGTACGAGCACGGTGCATCCCGGTCCTCCATGGTTTTGGTTTTACCTGGCCAGCGACATTGAACTGTTCCAAGTTCCCCCCAGAAAATAATCACGAGCATATGTGTATGGAGGGACCTGGTGAACCTGGCCCAGTGCATCCGGTGCAGGTAAAGAAAAACTTGAGACAATCCTCTGATAGAAAACTAGACCTAAAAATCTAACCTAATATAATTTAATTGAAGGCTTTCGCGGCGGGTCCATGGGGATGCTCCTGGTATGCAAAATCTGCACTGTACATATTCCTGAATCGTTCCGGAAGATGCGCTGCTGCCTGCGACGCAGACATCCTCTGGAGTCAAAGAGAGAAGAAATTGACTGAAGCTTGGATCACAGCATTTGCGACTGTCTGTCTGATCTCTGTAGCTGCTGCCATCCTTACCCTCCTAAAGCCACAGAGGCGGCATACCACCAGCACAGCCGGTGAATATACTCTCTGACATTGGCACGACCTGAAAAATAGTTCCAGGGAATATGAATGATGAAAATTATAATTTTTCAGAGAGGGCTATTGCCTGTCTGGCTGTTTGCCATGCGGCTGTTGCTGTTGGTTACGTGATACGATTGGCTGCTGGTAGAATGTCTGTTGCTTGCACCCAGGCTATACCACTTCATCCTCAGGATCAGTCGATCATCTCACAGAAGCAGCAGCAATACCTTACTCAGGATGGCCTAGCAAATCCATACTGTGCCGTAGTCTTCCTTATTCTCTACTACTTTGGGAATGCTGCCAGCGTATGGTGAGTCTGTTTAAATTATTTATAAAGCTCCTTTGAACATTTGGACCAAGCTATTTCCATAAGGAAATCCTGAGACTATACAGAGATAAATAAAAAGCTCTCAACTCTCATTGGGGAACCGACAAGTCTTTGGATGGATCTTGAATATATTTTCACAAGCTTATACTTGGATCACTCAGGTCCTACTGTACTAAGTGCATCCTTACGTTTTGTGTACTGCCGAGCCGAAGGTAGAGATTGAAAATGCGCCGTATAGGAAGGGATAACAATCTGGCAACAGTGTTGGCTCCCCTCGTGCCGCTAACGAGCCTCTGACTCCCATCTCATCCCATCCCGTTTATGTTGAGAGGCTCATCTTAGTCCGTGTAACGGGTGGACCTAGAAAAAGGCAACACCACACTTAACGTCTGACCTATCATAGACCTTTTTTTCTAATTAATCCTGCTACCATAATTTTTTTCCATACAGTACAGTCCCTTTTATTTCACCTGATAAGGACTTTGGCAATTAATTACTAGCAGCAGGATCTAATGCGAATTTATCGTTATCATTTAAAAATCCTAATCTCTGTACGCTCATACGCATGCATAGGTATACACGTGTGCGATCTGTATCACCACGTATCGTCATCCTATATTCTAACTCGGCAATTGATTCGCATTTTTCGCGTGAAACGACTGCGCGCGCACGATTTAATCAACGTCGTTAACGTCGTGTGATTAATTAACATTAATGACAGATAACGCTGTAATTAAATGCACGCCACATTTTACGCCAGTATCCACTGTAAATCTCGAGTTAGTTAACTTCTTTTTTTTCATTTTCATTTGATACCCGCTATTATCCTTTGCATATAATAACTACTGCATCGCTCTAGGTATATGGTTCTTGCCATACAAAATTACAAGAGCACCCGGTATATGGAGCGTGCAAGGGAGATGGTTCGAGAGGAACCTTGTTGCCAGATATGCATGGGAGTCAATGGCATTCCATCTTGAAGGGAGAAAGGTAGCGAGTCAAGGGAGAATAAGGGAGAGTAAGGAAGATGAGTGATCTTAGAGAGAGAGAGAGACGGAAGAGAAGCGAGAGGTGAGATGGACCATGGAACGAGATGATGTACGTACTTGTACAAATTTCAAGGAACCCTGACCATGTTTCTAACTCTTTATCGCGAGGAAAAAAAGAAAATGGTGAGAAAAAAAGTTAAAATACTTTTAACCATACAAGATGATTTTCAAGTCCATGTGTGTATATATATATCCAGTTTAGGGTATACATGTGACACGTGGAATTTTCATGAACCAAATTCATTTGGTACAGTCGAGCAAAAAGAATCCTAAGGACAGGTGGTTCTCTCTTGCAATAATTAGCGTCTTCTCTCTATGTCTGGCAGGTGTCAGGTTTTGGGTAGTAGGGTTCTCTCGATTCCCCTTTATAGTCATAGGAAACGCACGTCCGTCGGGGATTATTTTAACAGGATCTGTTTGCCGATAGTCAGGATCAAGAGAGTCTGTACTGGTAAGGATTACCAAAATAATATAATCTCTTAAAGATAACTCTAATAGTCCTGTGCTACGTTCACTTTCTATTCCATTCGCCGTAACTTCGGTTAATCGTAGGAACCGCGCAGCGAATATACAACCGAGCATTATGGGGTGGATCGTAAAGACGCTTTTCTACATGATCATATAAAATGTGAGGTCTGCTTACGCTTAACTAATCGAGTTGGAGTCTTGCTTTACGACGTAGATTATCTTGAAGAGCATTCGCAAGCACTTCCAGCACTTTAGCACCTAGTACTTCCATGTCGAAGAAACGCAACGAGTTTTCTGACAAGGTTACCTACTGCGCACGTCGTCCTCGCGGAGGCTGTGCTTCTTTTTTTTAAATAAATATTTCAACAAGATCCTCGGATCCAAGTCGCTTACAGAAGTGATCTATTAAATGAACAAAAATTATTTAAGATCCACTCTCATCAACCTGATCCTCGATGTTTGTTCAGCTCCCAATGTCCTTAAATCAACTTATCACCATAACGAGAGGGTATAATCGTCTGGACGAAGCTTCAAACTCGTTGAACGTGTTCTGCTTGCGTGACCGTTCACCAGGTACAGGACAAGTACACAGCGATAGGCATAACCTGTGTAAGCGATCACTTCAAGGCGAATCTCTATATACGTATAGCAGCGAAACACCTGGACTCGCGTGATTACAATCGCTAAATAAAGTAGCGTGATAATTTAATGGCGTTCTAACAGTGACTAATGTTTTTATCTGTCACTCTTTTCTTTGACCTATTCTCCCTTCGTCGTTGCCATTGCAATTTTAAGCAGAGAGAGAGAGAAGAACGAAGCGTTCAACAAGGGAATCCATAACCTAACTTAATTGTCTCTTTTGCTAATCGACAATGGAGATTCGTTTCTCCACGCTTCTGCCTTACGATTAACGCCGTGGCTTTTTTTCTTTCCCCCCTTCATTTTTACGGACAAATTACCCCGGACGCGACGCCCCTATGATTTACGAACTGCACTTCTCCACGCTCGACGCACTCTCCCGCTATTCAATTATTCGTACTACGTACACGGCGCAGCAGGTTAACCGGCAACGAGGTGTTGCTTACCCTGGAGCTCGTTAGCGTTAGCCCAGGATAGCTCGTTAGCGTTTCCTAGGTTACGAGTACTCTTATACGATACTTTCAAAACACATCTAACGTACACTCATTAGAAAAACTATAAGGAAGCTCATGGGTATCCCATGCACAAAATTGGATATTGGCTTTCACGCCAGGATCGTCCTGGACGATGGTTACTTATCGAACCGCGTCTACCATTAAGCTGGTGAATTTACTGTTGTTTTTATTATTCACCATGGATACCAAGCAATGGTCTTGTGGTAGCAACAGGGTGTTGCTTATCCTTGCATACCTTGTTAGAGTCATTTATGCTACCTGGCCTTCTGATATCTAAATGAGATATCTACCTCGTGTAGGTATACCAAGTGAAGTCACAGGACATTCAGGTATGCTAGGTATGGTTTCGTTTTTACTATGGAATCTAGAGTTCGCGTTCCTTGTATGCTCGCTGTATGTGGGTATATATATATATACATACGTAAGCGTTTTATGTACGTGGGTGATGCGTGGTTTAACGTGCCCAACCGATGGGGAACATATAGAAAGAACGAAGGCGCGATATAACGAAGAGGAACGACAGGACAATGCATGGGAGTGCTATGGGGTCTTCGTGGACCATGGGTTCTCGTGTCCGCAGGGCGCGATGTTTATCGGCTCTTTCGATGTAAATTACGGCGGTGCGCTATACACTTGGTTGCACTCTACGTGGCACTGCACTGCCACTCTCGTGCGTCCTGGTGTGCAGCGTCGTTGACTCGTGTTGCACGTAGGAGAGCTGGGACCCAGGAGGCAGCTCTGCTGAGTCGTTACGACCCGACGGGGACGATCCTCTCGTTTGGCAGGGGCACCTGGAGTCTCGTTCAGTAGGATTGCCAGGATCAATTTGCTGTACGAAGGCAAGGGGTAATCTTAGAGTTAGAATTTTTCTTGTTAATTAGTAAATTTTATTACCGACCATGTTGGGATAGTTCATACGTTCTTGGGTGACCCCATGATAATTTTGAGTAGTGTGTCGCGCCATGAAGAAATGATTTCTTAATGAATCGCCGAGGAGCACTGGTGTCTACGCCAATGTTCTCAAGTCTGGAACTCATGGACCTCGGAGGCTGAAGAGGGCACGGTGGTAGGTAGGTAGGCAGGCAAGGAGGCTGGCAGTCAGTTTCGTGTTTCCGTTTTTTCTTTTTATCCTCACCAACACCATCGCCTTCTTCTCTGCCTACCACGTCTCTGGTCCGACGTGTACCTCGGAGCTGGCCCCGGGTTTCTTGGCGTCTCGGGAACAAGGAAAAAAGGATAAGTCGGAAGGGAGGCAGAGAGCTGATCCATCATCTCTCCAAGGGAGTCTTGGCCGGCGTACGATCCTTGGGGCCTTATCCCATACATCCATGCAACCAGCCGGCCACTCTACCAGACAGCTTATAGAGACCCGGATCCGAGAATTCCATAGCTCGATAACTGGTTACGATAAGAGACTCTGTAACACGGTTCTACTTCTTCCTGATGAGGTCCTAGCAGAGCACGGAGTCGGTGTCAACCGCAAAATACACATCCTTGAAATTTCGGTGATCCAGTAGAATTAACGAGGATGATCCATCCTGGGGAAATTGATTGACCGTGTGATGATACTGGAGCGACAAAAAAAATATTTAAAAAAGTTAACTATATGAGGCTTTGCATCCTGTTTAGAGATTTGACAGTCGATCCTTCGTCCTACCTCTCTTTCCCTTGATCATAAAAGATACCCTGTCTTCTCCAGAGACTCGAAAAGGAGGAACCTGGGGAGAATTGAGAAAGATCGAAGCGAGGGACGTGAGGGGCGGCATAACGACTTGCTAACTAACAAAACAAATACGAAGTGGCTAGTACCTCTCTCATCTCGTTGATTATATACCCCGGGGCTCAACCTGTACGCCTCACCGTGGGGTTGCTTCTTCCAGGCTTGTCTTCTTTCTGCCAGCCATGCCAGAAACTCCTCACGGACCCCATTATAGATCCCGATGAAAGATCCAGTCTTCGCGAAAAACCAGCAGCCACAAGCTTCTATGTCTACAACCGATAGGAGTAATTTGCGTAGAAGTTGAGTAAAGAAGGAATTTAAAAATTCTAATTAAACATAACCTCCATATACTGGTTCCAGCAAGTCGTCAGTGCGTGTACAGTCCTTTCAATGCTTTACGCTGTAACTCGTGTTCATATTTTAGGTTATGTTTACGTATATTCGGTCGGCTGCGTAATTCTTTTAGGGTACTTCCTCGCTATAAATATATTGATCTCTCTCTCTCTACTGGATTCCCTTTTTATCTCTTACCAATGAAATCGGAGAAGGAACACTCGTGTCTTGTCGTACGATTTATAACAAGGTTTCCGGCGACGTGGTTTACCACGAAATCGAGACTCTTCTTTACGACGTGACATTAGTGTATACGTACGTATACGAGAGGGCTAGTGTAATTATGGTGGGAATATTAATTACACTGATTAATTATCTCCTGGGACAGTTAACGAATACGTGGAGCAGTAGCGGTTTTATAGGGTTCCAAGAAAAGGGGGATCGTCGTGCGTGATTTTAACCGATCGAAATATAGTTAATTAATAATAACAACGATTCGCGTTCGCAGAACGGGACGTTAACCACCGTGAAATCGAACGATCTTCTGGTTTCCCTTTTGCTGTTTACAAATCCAGAACCGCCCGGGTCTGCAGCCTCGAGAATGCTTTACAGCGAGCTTTACGATCAGGGTGCGGTGATTAAGCCGCGGAAACGGCTGCAGGCCGATGCGGATTCGTTTTATTTCCGTGAATCGGTTCGGGTTACGAGACTCGCAAGGAAAATGGCTGCCTCGAGGTTACCTTCTTATAACGCGATTCCACCTACAGGATGTTGCCGTATGTTATACGATCGGTTTGGAGTTTCGTACGATATTATACGCAGTTTTATTATGGGGATTCCAGGGGGTGGAATTTTTTTTATATTCCTGTATATCGACCCACGGGGATGATTCGACCTCCAGGTACCAACTTCAAAACAGGGATATACATGCAGTCCCGGCCATCTTGTTTCCACTTATCCTTACAGCATATCCTAGTCCTTCATGTTGGTCCAGTCTCTCTGTTTCTTCTTCATTTAATTTTCTTCCTTCTTCCTCCTCGCAGCGTCACCTCTCCTTGGAAACCATAACGAGTTATGGACATTTTATGGTGGTTCTTGGACCAGAACCACGGGTCTGACACTGTGGGAGATCGACGCTGGACGTAGATTTTACATAATAATTGATTACACGTAGTGCTTCGCATATCCCTATGGAAATCATCTTGTGTTTTATGGGGTTCCAGCTGAGACCTCCTACTGCGTCCTTTGATGGACGTTATCGTGCGATAACGCATTACCCCATAAACAAGTGCGATGGTCATTCTCGAGTTATCAAATCCTTCGTGCTCTTCCGTCTATACGCAGCGTTAGATCATTGGATTCCGATATCTAATGGGGTTGTCAGTCTTTCTTTCTAGAGCCTCCTTCCTGTATAAGCAAGCTTAAGGGGGGCGCGTCTATGATTATTTAACCAATGGTTAAAATGGGCCCAGTGACAAGGTGACAGGATAATAAACACGCATTAGCGAGAAACTATAAAAATATTATGGGTCCTAGAATAGCATGCCCTCCCGCCATACACAATAAACTCGTGTCACTTGGAATATTACCGGGAGTCACAGTCGGTATACACCCCAGTACATAATACTGGTCCGAATGAATATATAATCTGATAATAAAAAGTCCATCTTTTTTCTTTAAGATAACTTTTGAAAATTCGAAAACGCTTATTCGCCACCAATAGTCCAACGCACTCGTATAGAGAATTCTGTATGGTAGAGATCCTTATGTAGTTTTTGTATACCTTTTACGTATCACGTAAGCGTAATGCAGATTTCTTCTCGCAAAGAACAGACTCCTATTGCATCCATCCGATTATCAATTCCTGGAAATCAGAATCTGTGGTACCCTTGTCGGATGCTCGAGGTAGCAATTTTTCCACATGCTTTTTCTTACCTTTTATCACGTGCGTAGAAATTTTTTTTTATTATCCTCGCCTAACGCCAGTAAAATCCAGCACGAACCTCCTTTCCGTCGGCTGTTTATACAGGGAGTCCAGCCACGTATTTAATTAGAGCTAATAATTTACAGGCAGCTCTGGGTACAGCTATAATCATCCGTACATGTATAGTTCAGTACCTAAAACATAAGTATACTATATTCAATTCTTCACTGTTGCCTGTACAAGTTATAGGTATAGTAGCCCCATTGAAATTTCTACGAAATAATCAATTCCCATCGCCACAGCCTTACAAAACTATTTCCTCTTACGCCCTTTTTAAATTATTTTTTCTCTCCTCTGAGACAAATCGTCTGCACGAGAACTCTATAACGAATCTACCGTATCTTGTAAACACGGAAAGATTAAGTGTGCCGAAAATTTACGTAATCAATTCCCAAAACGCCCTCATCAATTCACTCGTTTGTATTCACGTGTTCCACCCGGTATCGGTACATTGCACAGAAGCTAGTCCAAAAATTTTAAATATCCCGCCAGTAGCCACGCGTCGCCTAAGACTGATCGAAATGCTAATAATCGAAAACGATATAAGACATCAACGCGCGTATATAATTACGTTAATACGAGGATTCTCGTCCTCGTAATTTCTCCAAGACGCTTCTGGGCGTCTGGCTGTGTATTTTTACGGAAGTTACTCGCCTAAACAGAGACACGACCCGGTGCAAGGGGCCCGACGGAAGCTGCCACAGCAGCGAGGGGGATGGAGAGAAAAGTTTAGAAAAAAAAAATAAGATTGAAACAGAGCGACTAGAATGAAATATATCGCGTCGATTGACTAACGGACTTACGAGCGAATTAATTGCTCCCAGGATGCGGACCACCCGCGATATATAAGCCATGAAATATTTTCTTTTTTTTTTCCATTCCTTCGCGTACCATTCTATAAATGCCATGTTTCTTACTAGCCGTCCTTAACGACATCCAGGACTTCTTCTAGTCGTCCACCCTCCCTCCCGCCCCCTTTCTTCCTCTCTCGTCTCATGCTCTAGGTGCGCTTAAATTTACCACTGCAATTTGTATCTGTACGCAACGAGCGACAAACAACACGTGCCACGTAAATTCAAGCAGATAAACCTGCAACGCTTGCTTTCGTTTATACTCAACGTCTTCGCCGTGCTGTTAGGATACGCTTGCAATCACAGTGAACGATTAATTCCCTTTGCCAGCTACGACAAATCGTCGGGTATCTTTCTACATACTGTCTTTATGGGATTCTACTCTTTGTTCTTGTCTCGGTTTAATCCATCCGCGGCTCTCTGCCGCGCTTTATCCCGGAACGAGATCTTAGCGTGTATATATATATATATGTATCCTGCCACAGGCTCTTTATACGTTTGACACGGTTTGCGCGGTTCCTTACTCCTCTTGCAAAGGCCCCACCGGCACTGTGATTTATTAAGGGTGACCTGCATCGCGTCACGCTTATGCCTGCTACGAATTAAATGCAGATGGTCGACTTCTCTTGTCCGCTCTGCTCCGTTTGAAGGCTGCTTATGGAAAAACTGGGAAATCGGGCTTCCTGGGTGACAGCCAGTCTCTCTAGGTGTACACGTGTGTCTGGGACGTTTCCTGTTTCATGATTTTTCGGTGACCTTTGACCTGGAACGATCTTCTTTAATCGCCCTTCAATTTCACGTGGACGAAACGTAAGGCTGGTGAATCTTGTAGATTTTCAGAAACTCTTAAATATGGTATTCGACGACTGCTTGTTACTCCGAGACGGTGTATGATTTTCTTGTAACTCGCAAGTCTGTATTTACTCATTATTTTTCTTTTGGTTATTCAATGCGCCAATCTGGTACAGACACTGGTTGCGTGGCTTAACAATCTCGGTACGTTACGGCGCAGTATGGCCGGCGGTCATTTCGGAGTATAATTATTAATTACAGCCTGGCAATAATGTCAGATCGGCCCTGAAGATACATCGGTTCTCGTTAGTACAATTCCAAGAAAGCAAGCCAGTCGTAAGGTCGCACCTTCACTCGGCGAATCTTCATCGAATCTTTTATGTGTATATATTTTCAGTAATTATTCCGATTGGTCGTACCTAAAGGTCGTACCTGGCCGTAAATTTTACTCAACTGACCTTTAAACTTCGTTAAAAGATACTTACGTTCGTGATCAGAGTGTAGTTAGAATTTTTCCACTGTCAATTCACATCCATGCTTCGTTAATCCATACAAAACTGCTTACACTCGTTGCACCTTGGTATTACAAATCTACGACTAGCAGTCTGCTAGTGAAATATCTCAATCTGTAAACTTGGATATATCTTATACATACAAACGCGTTACCCACCGTTTTCTCAATGTACTGTACATACGAATATCCGAGGCGTGAACGGGTCGATTCACTGGTAGCTCATCCACGTTTGCTTTACACTCAGGGAAGTCGTAGCCAGGCAGTCGAGAGTGTTTGACTTTTCCCTATTTGACGAGACGACAATCCGGTAGCCATGTTTTCTTTGCCATTGACTCTCCAGGTTTTCTTGGTACTTCCCTTAGCAATGATACTCGAAGCTGCAAGGTGCGTCTTGGAGCACAGTACACAGTAAAGGAATAGTCATTGGTATGTCAGTTGGTATAGAAAAATGGTAACTCACGGCTGCCTGGGGACTTGGGTTTAATGACTTTGAACATCGAAGACGGGATGGACCGAATGACTTGGCGATTCAGATCCGAATATATATTCGGTGGAGAAACTACTACTCTTCGTCTTAGCTCTTCAGTCCTGAGGTCCATGTGTATGTATATACTGTATATGGTGGTGACTTTCTTTTACGACTCTCAACGAGCTTGATGGACGACCATGGACAAATTGTTAATCGCCTTTTTCTCCTCGACACGAACTTTTCTCTTTTGCGCACGCATGACTTTTGGGTAACGAGTTGATTGGTCAGCGGAGTGGCGTGTAACGATTGTATGGATAGACGATGACGATGATTGCAATTATACAGCATTGGAATTTATAACCAAAGTTATACACTCGTAAGGATGAAGAGTGTCCATTGAATATACTTCCTCGGGTTTCATTTCTTTCCTTGTTCCATGCTGGTTGTTAGCTCTGGCAGAGTTGTCTAGAGACGCGTAGAGAAATCCAATTAGGCTTCTATTTCCTGGTAGTATTATCTAGTAAATTGATTTCAGCTTAAAAATGAAAGTAACTATTGGGAACGTTACTGCGAAGGTGTAGAGAAGCCAATCCATAAAAGGTTCGCTCTCGACCTGGTATTCCTGGCTACTGTACACATATGTTATACGTACTCACCAGTCTACCAGCTTTATACAGACGTTACGTGTTTTTTGACAGTTCCCGACATTTTATCAGATTCGATATCGATTGTCGAACGCATATGTCGTTCCCATGATCAATATTTAACATCGAGCTTTCTCTCGATGCACGATTCAATTTTCAAATCGGGTTATATGTATATTCTCGTATTGATCATTGAGCAATCAGGCTCTATTCCGTTGGCTATTTGAATGCCATACGCGATTCAGGTATGGATTATACCTGTTCCCTGGTTCTTTATGTATACCCACAGGGAAATTTGCATAGAACCAATGGCGTATAACAGGGTCGCATTATTCGGCCATTCCAGAAGGTGTTAGCGGCTCGTTAGAGAGATTCAAAAACGACTCTGCAAAATAAGTAAGAGGAGACTGAGAGAAGATCGGTCCGGCAGGATGCTTATACGAGGTTTTGTATATCAGAATATATACCTTAAGGATGCTGGAGAGAGGACTGTGTACGTGTGAGGGATATGAGTGCGTCACTCCATTCATCACCACGGAGCAAGATTCGCGCGGCAAGTTTTTGCGTTTTCTGCATCAGCACAAAGAGAACAGGAGCATCGGCACTCGGCGATGGAAAAAACGATTCTTGTCACTTAACCTCCCATTCCATCGTCACCAAGTCCGTTCTCTCTCCTCCTGACTCCTCCTTCTCCTCCTCCTGCACCCCGTCATCGAACTGGCTAATAGAGACGTAAAAGCTGTTCAGTGATGCGAACCACTTCGTCTGGGACACGTTACTTACCTCGTACAGAAAGTCTTTTTTTTACATCGAACGACTTTTACCTCCTTTGGAAAACGTGTTTTCTGTGACTCCGTAGTCGTGAATTTCATGTGATTCCAGCTCCCAAGTCGGAACTCTTAGGTTATAATCTACGCTGGATAATAGTCGCAGGCCCTGTCTGTAATAGAGGTGGAGTGAAAGAAAAAAAAGGAAATAGAGATAAGGTTCTTGTTGGCTTACATTTGAAAAATAACCGATCGAACGCTGTAATATAGGTACTTGTAGCTTATCGCGTACTCTCACGATCCATCTGAAATACCTTAAGTCTTCCTTACAAGTAACCGCCTGTGCATCCCTTGGTACAGTTTCTTCTCGTGTCGGCAGCACGGTACGAGACGCATTTCTTTTTGTAAATTCAAATTCACGTCCCGGTTACTCGCTCGTCTAGACGTACCGAGAACCTTATTCCATTCTGGAAGACGCCTTCCTTCGTGAAATCAGTTCTTGTCTTTTGTCCGTGGAGGTTAACGCGCGTGCGTATGAATTATTCAGGTGCATCTGGAAAGTGAACTGGCACAGGCGCGTGCGCACCGAGCACGCATTGGGCATACGTAAACTCGTCTCGTTTTCGCGTTAGCAAGTTACGCGTTACGTGTCGATGTTTTTCTCGGGCTGCGAAATAGTTTATAGTAGATTTACTGAGAAACAAGTAATACCGTCTTTAGTACGTTGGTTAGCAATTTTTTACTGGTAATGGCGTACAGTCCGACGCGCATGCGCACTAATCATTGCTGTAGACAGTGTGGACGATGCGCAGTAGCGTTGCGCAGTAGCGCCTAGTAGACACAAGAAACACTAGACCGAGCTGTCCTGAGGGTTTGAGTAAACGCGCGTTCTTGGCCAGCAGTAAACGTCATTAGTTTGTTTTATGGCAGTGTTAACAAGTTGCTGGCTGTTACTGGCTTGGATCGCTCCAATGAGAACGGGGCTCGGTGCCAGGTTCGTTAAATCCCGTAGGAAGCCGTGTGTGAATATTCACGGGATCCTGTTCTGTGTCAGAGGAAAGAGGTTAGGACGCTTGCGTTCGCGGGATTTTCGATGCTTCGAACACTACTGGGATATATTTAGAACGTATTTGGAGCAGTTTACAGTTTGATTCTATCAGTATACTGTCTTGGAAACGATGGTTTATCCCTGTAGAATGGTAATACATCTTTCTTTTTGGTTTACGTTAAAACAGGGATAATTATATTCGGCTGGCATCCCTGTATCGGACGATGCTTCACTGTTTGAAAAGTTCCGCCGTTTATTCTCTTCATCGTTTATCATCTAACCTCTGCTCGGCATGTGGCTGGTTTTCAAGAGTGGAAATACACGGAATGAGAAACCGGGTCTAATGGCTTCTCCTGGCTGCAGGTAGCTGGGGAACCTGTTCTACCTATCACAATAGTCAAAAGTCAAATGCATGAGTCTCCTGGAACATCGACCCTCTTCTGTACTTTCACGGTGACGGGCGTTCGGTATTTAGTACCGATTATACAACGGGGGGACCTTCTATTGACGGCCTCCTCCCTCCTCCCGTAGAAAGTAGGTCCAATAGATAAAAAAGGGTACCAACGTCCTTGAATAGGTTGAAAATAAAAAATTAATCATTAATGTCGAGAAGTGCTGTAAAGCTGTGGAAATGCTCATTTCTCGCATTTTTTATTCTTAATGGAGGCAAAGGTATTTTATCTGAAATGGCTACACTTTCTTGGATCTGTACTATATCGTTTTATATTATGTTTTCTTGTAGGTAGAATCTATTTTCACTCCCTAAACTATGGAGAGTCGTGCGAATCGCTTTGCGAACCTTTCAAAGTCAGAGAGTTACCAAGCGACACGACTGCTGCGATTACTCGAACCGCAAGCCAAAGCCGCAAGTTCGATGCCCAAGGAGTTTATTGCACGATTGTATATTGCAATATGGCGGGGAATAAACAAGGCTGGACTCGTGTACGTGACCTGGTCTACACGTTTATTTAGGGCAGAACACGATCTTCTGGTAGCCATGTTCACGTTGTTAAAAAAATGGGTGCTTTAGGCACGCTTCCCCAAAGCGTGCAGGTGTTTCTGTATCGCGGAACTCGAATAGGTAATTTTCATTGGTACGACGAGAGAAGCTTCTCTATTGAATGGATCGAGAATTTTTTTTTTAGGAGTCTGCACAACTCGTTAAGACAGCTTTGATGTTGCGGACAGAATCTGGTAACGGTAACTCGTGAAGTAGGTTAAACCGTAATAGAAATCCTGAGAAGTCTGTAAACACAAAAAATGAACTGCAGGTTATGGTTTTTATCATGCTTATAAAAAAAAATCAATTAAACGCAATAGCAATATTCGATTTTTCCCATGAAACAAGAAATAATCTTTTCCTCTAGTTTGTCCTACGAAATCCAAACGAGCCTGTCGGATTAACGTTCAAGAGCCAAGCTCCTATCAGGGATAGAGCAAGATAAAGAGAAGGATTGACGGAATACCAATCGGTGTGGAGTAAAAATAAAATCCTATGGACCACCGTGGATGCTGTCAATCACATTGATGGGATTGGATTTATTTCTTCTATTTTTTTTCAGTCTCTTCTATCTCGGCTCTTAACTTTTTACCAAAGATCTCACGCAACGGCACCACGTGCACACTTTGCTGTATATAGGATCGATGCGATTGGATACTTGACACTTTCCTTGATCCCTGATTCCACGCCAATCCCCTGGTCCATGGATACCATGAGTAGAAGCTATCAAATCCTCCATATAATTCTAATCATAAAATCCAAACCGGATCCTCGTAAGATCTTATACCTTGTCCAACAGTTTTTACTACCGTCTTAATAGATGTTCCAAGATGATTCAAGAAATTTACCTACACGTTGACCAGTAACGTTACCTAAAAAAAAATGACGATCTTGTTAAAATACTCGGAATCAAATTCGATTCTCTAAATTAACTTTTCTCTTACACTCACAGCCAATCCATAACAAGGCAGGAATCGTATACATTAAACATCCCCTGTATACTTTACATACGACCAGCGCCCTATCTCGCATCTGCGATAAGCATGAGTCTCGAACCTGTGACCTGACGTTCATACATGAGCGAGCATCCATAGCCATATGTGATCACACGAGGATACGTCAAAGTTAACCAGGTCACAATATATCATATTTAATTAACGCTCTATGCCTTCAAATTTTAGGGATACTCTTTCTTAACCCACTAATCTTCTTTCTTTCTTTTAGAGTTTCTAATTTCCTCTCTTCACATCCTCTCCAAGACACTGGACACGTTTTACAAAACTGTTTTCTTTTCAAAAGTTTACGGTTTAACCCATCAACGGGGTCTCAGACCGAAACGGCACGTCCCTGGACGTGCTACCGAGTGAACCAGCAGTATAAGAGTAGCAAGACATTCCACATTGCGAATAAGTGCCAGTGGGACTTGTGTCATATATACGTATATAAATCCCTTTGAAATTCTTAGGATCTAGAAGCCAATACTTAACAAACGAAAGAAGCGGTCGGCAAGTTTGCGCCTCGTTTGACCTCCTCATTGCTTTTCGATCTCGTCCAAGACTCAGGTGATTAATTAGTTTACCAGCTTCACTGCAGTCTTCACCAGTCTCGGCTTCTATATGCTCTCTATATGTACAGAGTATATAGGTACACATGTACTCTCACTACTACCCCACTGTATGAGATATTGAAACAGCAGTCGTACACTTTGCAAGAGTCGAAGAACACGGTCGATCTTTAACCATCGTAGGATCATTGTTCATCCTGCCACTTGGACAGTGGTTCTCAGTGCTACGTTAGACACTGAGTAAAATGTATTTTATAGAGATCTCTCTCTCTCTCTTTTTCTATAACAAAAAATGATCAAAAACGTACATTCTTTGCTTCCAGGTGGGTCGTCGTATGTGCCTGGTGGTGCATCGTTGCAAGAAGATGGACCAAGTCTCCTCGAAACAATAAGGACGAAGGATTTGGTCTTCAGCAAGGATTCTCAACCGTAGGAGCTGTCGCTGCATGGGGATTGCCTGCAGCGCACACCATAGCCGTGCTTGTTACAAGGGACGTGGACGCAGACGAATTGACCGGTGAGCTTTACCAGTCTTTATCATTTAATTTGTTGTTAATGAATCAACGGCTAATCGTTAATAGGGAACCCGACAAATTGACTTCGATGACTTTTGATATACACGATAAGTAACACACAGACAGGAATAACCATTCCAGCTGTCCCTCTTTCATGATTATTCATTCGTGACTTTGCACCTTGAATGTTTTTCTTCTTTACCTCGAAACCACAAACGCACGCAACGTTAATTAATTATAGGTTAAGCTGAAAGGCTTCGTTTACCTGCTCCTATATGCTTTTCGTGTGTTTCATATCCTGGCCGCTTCTACTCTATATATTTGACTTGGTATGGACATGGCGAAATTTAACCTCTGCCTGGTATATATTTAGAAGCTTGTCTGTCCTATTTATAATCACCGTATATAATTATACACTGCGTACCATTAATTGTAGACTCTCGTTACCAACTCCTCGCAGCGAAAACGATCAATCACAGGAATACGTAAAGGATCCAATTAGCCGAATGAAAAATGTCAACTGAATTTTCTGTTTCTTCTGCACTGCTGCCATTTGAAAAAAAAGCCACAGTCCCAAGGTACAATTTGCATAATATTACTGCCCGTCGTTAATTCACCACGCAAGTCCCCGGCGGGTCCCTAGACGATCGTCTTTCAGTGAAGTGAAAAAAAAAAGAAACAGTCCCAACAATAAACAACGTTAACCCATTGGCACCGTGCTCTTCGTAAGTCCAAGAAACATTTCGAAGATAGTCGCGTGTACGATTCTACTATACCGTGACGAATCTCCATTAATCGTTATCGTTATTATCGTTGTATCATTAATACCATGATTATCGGCATTCCCGTCGACTCAACGAACAGCTCGAGCAACGTGGTGCAATTGACGCCTACGATGAAATTCAACGAACGTAACAGGTTTTCGAATGTTTGGCCACGCTTTGACAGCTTCGGGTATGGAGTGACGGCTATCACGGATAAGATAACAGAATTCGACGGGTATATAACTGGCTTTAAATGAATCCCAGGAGCGTATGCAGTAGATAGGTATTAAAGGTGGGGTCCATACGGGGGAACCCCCGTGTGGATATTGTATAGAGGCGCCTTGATGCATTTTTTTTTTTCTTTTTCATCACGTGTGGACTTCAGTGACGCGATAATCACCCTTATAGATATATCACTCGATACGTGGTAGGGTGTAATTATAAAATGTGCGGGCGAGTATGTGGGGACCTTGATGGGACAGGGGGGGGGGGCACAGTTGAGGCCCCAACGTGCTTTTGCAGCCACGCCTCGTTATACTGCCTGTTTTATGGGTCCAGAGCAATGGCGTAGCCACTCAGACCGACCCAGCCTGTACGTAGATGTGTCTTGTTTTTATTTCTTTCTTCTTCTTCAGTTTCCTACGGCGAATTCCGCAAAAGGGTACTGGTACAATCTAGGTACGAGAGATTCAAGTCGATACGGAGGATGATTGGGATTGATCTTGGTGTACACAGACTTCAGAGTTGGAGCTGAGTGACTTGCGTCAGGTCGGAGTTATGTCTGGGCACGATTAGTTGCGTGGGGTCTGACATGGTATTGTCTGAATATATTAATATATCAGAACCCGGTGCACGACTGTACGTATACGCGTATGGTATTTGTGGGACCTGAGAAGAATTAAAAAAAATTTATTTTCACTTGTTGGCGGTCGTTGTAATTATCGAGCCTAACTTGTTCCGAAGAACTAATTGAGCATGGAATAAATCATAGTCGAGATATTGTCTAGTCACGTTTCCGTGGTTGATCGATCTTCACAGTGAGAGACTGTAACGGGTGGGAGAATGGATTAAAATCGTTAGAACAATGCTATAATCATTGCGAACGGCACACGTTGGTTTAATTAATTAACTATTATGACCTGACGTTACAATATTTCATTATGGTTTATATACTCAGGCTCATTGAACTTGACGGTTGATGCCTTTGTGTTCTTATGGGTGTACTGTACACTGTACTTGACTTAAGTACAGTGCAGGCCGGAAATTTTAGTGAAGTATTTACCAACCTGGGTAACCAAGTATCAGAACGTTAAGGTTATGTTAATCTGTATTGAAAAATGTCTATTCAAACGCAGGAGAACCGAATCGTTCGTTCAGGCCAGCGACTCAAGTTCCCTATCACGTGGGATGCGCACTTTATGGCGGGAAATTCAAAACTGAGTTTGAAATACGATAAATTACATCAAACGCGGACGAGTATTGCCTTATGGGTAGGACGAAGAGGAGACGCTAGGACGACCAGGGCTTTGAAAAACGCAGAGAAGAAACGTATCCAGTATAACCTTAAATACAGCTCAACACAATGGTTCATCCTTTACTAGCGAGACGACCGTACGCATCTTAGAAACGTACTGCGCCATCCTCTTGTACCTTGTGGATGCGACCTAGCCTAACCTAACCTAACTTATACTTCGCAAGGCAGTCCCGACCTAACCAGGACTACTTTATGCTAATACGCTGCCCCATGTTTATGCTCCCGATAACTTATGCTCGAAGCTGGTCAGGTTAGGTTAGATTAGCATCTCTGAATTAAACAGCGACTTCCTAACCACCTTTCTTTCCTTCCTCACGTGTATCCACGTCTTTCTCTTGCCAAGTATTCACGAGGGAGCCCAGCCGTGAGTTACGAGACTTTTGGGACCCGAGTTTCGCATCGTGGTTTGGCTGATGGGGGAGGGTGGAAGTTGGGGGAGCCATTACCTCCGTCATTATCGACGAAGGAAGTTCTGGTCTGGATGTTTTGTGAATTTTCATACTGATCTGGTTTGCAGATTTCGACATGTGGTCGGATCCGCTGTGTCAATGTCACGCGGTTAACATGAACTCAATTTGGAGATAATTGACGTAGGTCAAAGGGTCATCGCTGTTCTTTGTGCTTGACGAGTGGTGGGATATTGCTTATGTGTCAGTAGAGATATTCTATTTCTTGTATTCTTTTGACTGCGAAGAGTGGTTAACGGGGAGAGCGGTATCCTGGTATAGTTATCCCAAGGGATCTCTTCTCGTGGGTAGAGTAAATGGTCGTTGGGTATAGTTCGTACTGTTGTAGCACTGGTCGACTGCTATTCTCTTATACTACGGCGCACATATAGGCTCCTCTTGCAGAACGTAACAATAACGCCGCGAAGGCAACAACATAAACGAACGTCCCACGACGCTACGGCCGCAAGCCGCATTCCACGGGGCATCCAAGCTCATGTTTGAAGTTTTTGAGGATGCCGCTGGATGCTGCGATTTGCATGGACCTTTTTGCTCCTCATCTCGTGTATTGAGGGGCCGATTGAAAAGTCCCGTTGATAACCACGCGGTTTATTATTCTTGGACGTCGTATTTTCAGGAATATACTTCTTCTGACTTTCATTTGGCTTCCTCGTTGGCGGTTATGAAACTGCGCATGCGCACCAGTCGTTACTCGGGATGCTACTAGGAGTTTCATTGAAATTGAATTTAACGAGGTTTTTCATGCCAGCTGGTATGTACAGTGGGATTTTATGAATATTGTTTTTGATTAACTATCGAGTTATTGAAATCTTTAAGGAATTTTTTATGTAGTTGAATTCTAACCTGAAAGTGTCTTTGGTATTTCAAATCCTAGAAGGTTCCTCTGTGGCGGCGCTGCAGTATTCGGCTTGGATTTGCATAGCGTACGGGTCGGCCTTTACGTGTATTCCGTCTCTTTGTGAAATTTATCTCTTTTTATACTTCGGCAAACCTAAAACGAATCCTTCTCTCTGCGCTCGGGGTGTGCTCGATTAATTAGGTAACTTTCTCGAGGCGTACCTTTATATCGGCTCGTGACTTAACCTCCGAGACAACGAATACCCCAAAGCCGAACACGAGGACTCTGCCGCTATCCTGGGACTTAAACGAGACAGCCGGCTCTCTTTGTTCGTCCTCGACTTTCCGGGCCTGCATATGGATTAGCAGTGGCTCCAGCGCCGAGCAAAAAGGCCCCAACCAGCGTTCCGACGCTCAGCGACGGCATAAAGGAGGGTTTCTAGGAATATTCCCAGTCTTTTCTAACGAATCATAATAACAGACCGTAAAAAAAAGGCGAATTTACAACGTGAATACCACTCGGAGGTCTGTTATGCCATACGCACAGCTGTCACATACTTTGGTATTATAGAAATTAAAGTTCGTAAAAAAATCAATTTTAATCTCTTCTCTTCAGCCAGTTCCGTCACGTCTGAGTGGACTCGGAGTGGCGTGATCTTTTTTTGGAATTCCTCTACCCATTGGATTTATCGAAAAATTCGTCGTAAGCCCGAAACTCTGTAAAAGCAAGACGAAGAAGGTAAACTGTCTTCTCCTTCTGGACCGTATCTCGATCGTCCCGTGTAATCCGTGCTTAAGCAAAAGGCAAAAGTGGTTCTTCTTGGTCCTAGCTACGGACAGTGACAAGCTGCAGAGCGGGTCCCAAGGTATTTGCATTGAATGTCGCATCCTACCGAGGTTGGCCAAGGCGGCGTTGTACGGGGAACGTATGGTGCCGTCCACCCTCGTATCTACGTACGGGTAAATCCGAACAGTTTCTCAGCTTCACGATCCATGAAAACTCGCCAACAAATTGACTATCCCGCTACGATTATAATATCCTGAAGACACGAGCGTACGTATGGGGTAAACGTGATCTCTTGGCAATTAGCCAGGAATCGTTTCAACCTCTTTCACTCAGTCTCTTTAACGCGTAATTTAATTTTCTTCTTTGACCTCTTGTGCGCATGCGCGACTCACAATATAGTAGTACTCTCTTATAGGGCGAAGGGAGAACCAACGCTGCTTTTTCTTTTTAATACAAAACTTAAAAAGTCTCCTTCTCATCCTTCCTCGTGGAACTCGCAGGGATAGACGATCGGAGAAAATGAGAAGCAATTTAGATGGGACCGTGCCGATAACTGGAACCCCAAGTACACGTAGTTCTCGTCGTGCCCACTTGGCGCTCCTATCTCTGACCACTACTCATGCTTCGTGAACGAGATGGCTACGGGTAGATAGCATGGGGCCACCATAGACCAATTTATCGAGACGGTTCATCGCTACGTGTACCTTCTGGACCAATCGCCATACCGAAAGCACTGCTTATAATATATATGTATTGCCATTGCGTGGTACGTAGTGCTGGCCCATTGGCTCGAGCCCATACTCATTCCGTAAAGAAAACACTGTTGTCCGATGGACTCTCGAGAGCAAAGCAATTCGAAAACCGGTCCACCTCCACTACTCGGAGCTAAGATTGTCAATCTACATAATTATTTTTATTTTATAATCAATCTTACGATTACAGCAACACTTTTTTCTACTAGGACCAACACTTTTCAATCAATTATCAATGCCAAAAGCGTCTTTTGTCCGTCTGCTTAACACGTCTTTTTGAATCACGCGCCAATACTCATGTATGTTATACGTTCCTCTTTTTTTCCTCTCATTCTTCTTTTTATCCATCTAATCGCCTCGTATATCAACTCTATGCGAATCAATGGAAACGGTCTGGTCTTATGTGTATCGCTTCGTGGCATCGTCCACATGAAGTTCAATGACGCTTTGCTCGGGCGTCGATTCGATGCGTATCAATCGGAACTCATTGTTGAACGTATAAAATCCAATTTTTTTCTTTTGCTTAATCTTGTTTCCATTAACTACTTCATAACGTTTATGTTCTTGGCTCAGGGCGAATAGACGTGATCTTTGACTTTGTATACTTTTATTAAGATTCTTATACGGTATGGCGATCTTATATGTAATTCCTGTCGAGAGGAGATTGCCAAGCTCAATTTTTTTTTTTTTTTGAGTTTCTACGTAAACCATCACGTTGGGGTCTGTATCGTGTTTACTCAATGATTAGATTGCCCGACGTGTACCCGCCATCAATCTCTCAGTACGTCAATCATTTCTTTTTCACTTTACTCTCCCTTGACAAACTGACAGCTGGCTGAAGTTTTATCTAACGAGGGAAGAGTCACGCTCATTCATTGTCGATCGAACTCTTCGATAAGAGCCAATAGCTTATTACACACTTAATAATTTCAATGGTCACGTAACTACGTGCACTGTTTCACTCGTCAGTGTTCAATAAGTCGATGAAACAGGTCTGAAGAAATCCCTTGATTATATTCATTGGCTCCCTCGATCCCAACAGCAATTAGTCTTTCAATTATAAATTCATTTCGCAGTATTCTTTCATTCGTTCTCTCTATTCTCTACACGCCCTCAATAATATTCTCATACTTATTTCCTCCCTCGAATTCTTCGTCGCCCTCAGTCGTTTCACGAGGTTACAATTAACCTCACTTTGGCAACGCATAGCCACTCGCACCTACATACAAGCATATACGTATGCACGTACTACACGTGTATACAAAAGTACAGGCAATCACACGCAATAGTACAGTTAACGGTTTCACGAAGTTAAACGACGGCATTTACGATATTGTCGCACGTCCTCCAATTTGACAGGACCAATTTGTCGCCATTGTTCAGCCGTCATTATCCAGCAATACTTCAGCGCTCCCCACCGTCTGCAAAAGTCAAGATACTCGATTAACAATTTGACACGTCGTTGCCAATAAACGGAAAATGTAAATGGACTTTCGATTGGTCATTGGCAAAGGGTACGTACCGATTGTAAAATATCGTCTCAGCCAGCTGGACGAAATTGAATCCAGGTCAGGACAGCATTCAACTCTTTAAATGTTTACTCCAATTGGAATGTGGTTCCTTCTTCTTTTCCAAGTGCATCAACGAGAGTTCTAACATACCGGATCACCGGGTTGAGAATGCCACCAACCACGTCGTCCTGGCACGACGAAGTAGAAGAAGAAATGAAGTATTCTCATGGGACCGTAGCTGTCGCGTGCCCAATTCTTTTTGTCTTCTGACAAAATAGCGAAGAGAACAAAAACGTGACCACGTTCCGAAAACTCACAACGAACGTTAACGTCAACCAGGCTGATCCTGCGAAGCTTTAAGAACACTTTTATATTTTTTGAGAATCGATTAATCAACTATTACAAATTTCATTAGCATCAGCGACACAAGCCCATTAAAGCATAGTGATTTTCTTATATACTTTAATTAATTGAATGCCTTATACCGGCAATGACTCACGAGGGACCATGTGTGGCTGCGTATGTAGAAACGTCCATGTGATATAATTGCACGTGGCACTTGACACAGAAAAAAATGGTTAACCGGTAGAGAGACGCTGAGAGTTTTTATTTCCCCATGTCCATAAGGGAGACTTCTTGGTAAAACGGATAAGAAATCTCTGGAGCTAAAGCGCATGCGTGTAACATTTAAATATACAGATATGTAATATCGTAAGCTGGGTAATGCGCTCGTTGGAAAGAAAAAGATTGACAGAGTATACAAGGGTAGTTATATGCGTGTTATAAAATCGTATATGTATATACAGACACAGAGAGGGACAGATACAAGACTGATTTATACGTGCATAGTTACGAATGCGTACTATAATGAAAACCTTAAGGTTTTTGCGCGTTCCAGCAAGACAATTATGGTTAATTAAGAACGGCAGGCTCTAAACGCCTCAGACGCGAGAGCCACCGGAGCGAATTAACCAGCCATTCTTTAAATTATTCTTTTTTTTTTACTTAATTTTTTTCCACCTCATTCACCGTCCCTCCCCGTCCAGCAGCGAGACACAAACCGGCGGCGTTAATTTATTCTATGTTCGTTAGGACGTAGATAGAAGAAAAAAAAGTCTGAACTAGGTGTAGAATCGTAACCCAAGGAGTACGAGGACGTACGCCAGGATGTCGCGTGCCGCGCGACAACGCGTTATAACCGCAGCGTGACAAGTTTTTGTCACCGCGTATGCAACAGGGGGGGCCAGGGGGCCCCCTTCCTCTACGAGCTTCTTGGTCCCGTTCCTTAGTCTTCCTTACCTCCCGGTGGACGACGTGCGACGCGTTCTCCCGCTAGCTATTTGACTTTTTGTCGTAGTCCGATCGTTCCGCCGGGCCGGTTGCTCGCAAAAACGCCCGGCGTGTTATGTGTGTCGTGCGCGGTGGTGGCGCCACTTTTTCTCACAATACGTTTAGGCTGATTCCGCGACTGGGTACTTCCACCTCGATGACGTTTTCTCGTGTGGGACTAAGGTTATCCGAGATGCATTTGCAGCCAACGAGACGTAAGAATTTCTATGGCTCCTGTGATCTATTTTACATGGTTTCACGGGGCGACACCTGTGGGAGAAAATCTGAAACTAGACCCTAGGGCGACGTCCGCGGTCGATTTCTGTACTATTTCGTTGGACTTTTTTTATACCAGAGGAGGAATACGAAATTACGTAATAAGATAATTGTTCGTTATACAATTTACATAGTCACACGCGAATCCTTGTCGATACCATATGTGCTACGTGTAAATGATAACGTGGTGCAGGTTCGCATGTGCGATTCATTTCGAATTATTCAAGACTGGCGAGGCGGAGGGAAAAGAGGGGCGAGGAGTGTGACGGGGACCCTACAATTTTTATGTTACTCAGAACTCTAATAGACTGTTTCCCGTTTCAGGAAGCTGCTTCGTCGGCCAGCAGAGCACGCGATCGCTTCTGGTACTCGTACTGGCACCTCAGTTCATCTACCTCTCCTTCGGGGTGACTTTCCTACTGGTGGGAATGGCTGCGTTGTTGCTATCGAGACCCACCGTCGCACCACCGCCTGTTTTGAGTCCACTGAGTCCTAATCCAGCGCCACGTCTCAGGGACGTCGCGAAGTCTCCGATTGAGACGTATAGACGTCAGAAGATTTTGATGACCAGGGTGGGCATCTTCTCTTGTATCTATGCTCTGGTTATGATCTGCATAACTAGTACCACCTTCTACGAGTGGTGGGGTCGAGATTACTGGTTACGTGCACCGGAACCATCAACAACCCCCAAAGTGCCATCGAAACCCATACTACAGTTCTTCGTACTGCGACTCGTCGTCTCCTTGGGAGCTGGCATCCTGGCCGCCGCCTGGATCTGGTGGCCCAACATAATGGCTATATGGAGACGCTTGCCACCCTGCAAACAACCGCCGCACAAGTGCCATCCTCACACTATACCTACTCCGGTCGTGCATCGTTACAGCGCTGGGTCTACCAGTCCGACGGCTCATCAAAATCATCATCTGAGTCATCTAGCGCCCCAGCATCCCTTGCTGCACAAGCCTATCGTTACTAATGGTCAGATGCCACACAGAAGTCATAAAAAGCACAGGAAGCACCGGAAGCATCATAGTGGTAGCGAGACTCAAGTGTAGTAACTATAAGGCCGAGCTGAGGATCTCTTCAGGGACTCGTAGAGGCATCAGCTGATCTTGCACGAGCATGCCTGCCCTGTAGCATATAGTAAAACACTTATCCTTCACAGACCACGAAGAAATTCAAGAGTATAACCAAGAACCTTGTGTAAGCATAGGATAGAGGTTCGCGTGACAGAAGTAGACATATGCGTGCACTTGCCAGGATCTTTCAGACCCTCCTTCTTCTTGCTCTTCCTCTTCTTTCTTCTTTTTTTAACTCTCTTGAGTCTAAAGCAAATTAGGTGTGTACGTTTAGCGTGTCCATAGACATACACAATTGATATCCGGTAGACGCGTGCACTTCTCTTCAGCTAGTTTACACACTGCTCAGAATTGTATATTATTAAGACTGTATGATGACGCCTTGTCCAGAAAATTAAATATGCGCGGGCTATTTGAAACGTTAAACCTAAACGTATCTTTCTGTCTAGCACTTACAATTTTGTATACGAATTATACACGCATCTGATGAACAGACTCTCATTGCACCAAGTGTTGCACGGGCGAGCATTAACGTTCCATACTCAATACACAATAAGAATGTTGCCCAGGTACATCCGGGCACGTGTCTAGGATACCTTCATCAGATACTCCATGAAATACCAGCTTACTTAGTTGTCTATCTGTATTGTATATATATAGTATATATATATACTATATATGCTCTCCTGTCGTAACTGCGTGCTTTACATATGAATCGAGTCTTAGCTTCTATCTGGTACATAAGTTCATACGCATTACGTTTTCGATAGTTCATCCAAAATGTTACGTATCCTCGTAGGTGGCTCCGTCTTCTCTTGGACTCTTTCCTCCTCATCCGCATGACGCTTCTTCGCCTTAATCCTCTTGATTCTAAAGAACTCCTCGCGACCGATCTCCTCCATTTCGGCATTTATGTAACTCAATGTTACCTCTAACCGAGGAATTATTATCTGCTCCATGACTAGTACCCGCCTCTGATTACTTCTCACGCTCTCCACCAGGGTTCGTATACTTGAGTATATCGTAGTAAGCTCCGTCAAACTGTCAATTGCCTTTTCATATGCTTTTTTGCACAGAGCCAATTGCTGACCACCCCTAGCCAGGCATAAATATTTATAAGTGTCATGATCGTTGTCGCAAGCTTTGAACTTTAATAACTTCACTCCGGCTATGTTCTCGGTACTCTGCTCGATGGTTATCCTGGCTATGTCCACCTTCTCCATGACTACTGGACCAATGTCCCCAGCTACGTATTTTACTTCTGCCAGCGACAGTGCTGCCGCCCTCAGTAACTCGTTCACGTTATCACGCGTGCTCTCAAGGTTCGTGCAGGATAAACGAAATCGAAAATTTAACGCGTCCGCCTTCTTCTTCAGCAACGTGTAACCCTTACGTGCTCCAAGCAGACGTTGAATCACGTAACGCTGATTGCCCTTGGACGGAAATAAGGGTAACCTTTCTGAAGCCAACATGATTGATTACTTTCACAATCCACAGCCATATGAACATTTTGAGTGACTATTCGGGACCAAAAGTCTTTTTTGGTTAATTCACGTGGATTTGACGGGTATGATTTGAGAACAAAAAATGTTGACTGTCAAAATCTCTTTTTTTTTCTTTCAATACTGTACTGTGATACAAGCGAGATGTCGATTCATACATATATATAATTAGAACAGCCAATTTACCTGTATATACACACACACGAAAAAAGAAACGTTTACTAGAATATTTTTGGATACATTTTTTTTTTTGGGAAACGTTGAGATTTTGCTTTATAAACGACCGACTCTCATTGTGTTATTTACGAGAAAAAAAAACGACTGCCACATATTAGATATAATGAAACTGTACATATATATATATTCTTTAAGATCTCTAAACATCATGGCGTCTGCTCTTAAAGAACCAGACGCTCCTTAAAAATAAATAACTTTAATTTAAGAAAATTGCGAGCATTTTCCCTCGTCTTATTTAATACAATAAGAGCGAGTACGACTAGTAAACCTCGATTGTCGTGCAGATACGTTAGAGCGTAAGATACACAGTGCCCTGTTACGCTACCGAACTATGACTAATCGAAATGATAAATAAATTAAATACGATTACGCATAAGCTAGGTATTAAAGCGCAGAATCTATTGTGATATATATTTTCCCGTTATCTCGTTGCCTATAAAAATTTCGTTTAAAATTATTCATTTCATTACGCAAATGGCGATCTAACCGAATCCCCAATCCCTCGAAGGGGGTTTCCAAATAAAAAAGGAACCCCCTTGTTTTTTGTATCATAACAAATTTATATATTCATAATAAACAGTGAAATATAATTACAGTGTTATTGCATCGTTTTTATCATTCATTGCAACGATGAACATAGGATATAATTTTCTAACGGTTATACTCATTTGGTATTGTGAACTCATACGCATGCTAAGCAAAACTCAGTGACGGGCATCTTGATTTTGACTGACGTAATCTATCATTTAATTCAATATGCGTACGCATGCGTTGACTTCATTGGTGTTGTACTATTTGTAGGTTAAGATGGATGAATGCGATCGTTCGCACGTGAGAATAGAAGGGATATGTATATGCTCGCCCATTTGCGTGTGTGTATATATATATGGGAACTGGTGCAAATGCATTTGAAAGAAATGGATCCTTAGTGCGTGCACGTTTTACGCCATTGGTCCGAGGTGTGATTGTCCTGCACTGGTGGGACAATGGTCTGTCGCTTTTACATAACCGAGGTGTGGCATTCATTGGAGGGCACGGTCGGTTAAGGGGAGAGAGAAGAAAATGAAAGAAAAGAAGAAAACAAATTTCAAACGCTCCATTCTTCCCTGTTATTCACCATTCTTTGAGGTTTAAATTTAGAGAGCGCTCGCTCTCTTTCCTTCGCTCTGTCTTTCTTCTTAGAGACTGGGCATGAGTTGTCCACGTGTCTTTGGCCGTAGCACGTTTCCGTTTTCCAAGACGAGCGAGACGACACATGGAGGGTTCCTTAAATGTAGGATGTAAGTAGGGTATTCCTTCGTTGAGAGAAAAACTAGTATTTGCGTGAACAACAACGTCTGGCACTTGGTTAAGATGCGATTGAAAGAGGTTTTTTTCGTTTTATAACCTAAAAGCTGTCGGTAACAGTGAACCCTGGTGCATTCAGCTGCTAAATCGTGCGAACTGGTTTCCAACGATTTACGCATACCAGGGTAGATCTCACAAACAGGGGCCAGAGTGCGTTAACAAGGTCTGCCCATGGTGCCGAAGGCGTATCGAGTAACGCGCATTGCGGACGGGAGGGAGACTTTGCTTTCTGTTTTATTTTTCGAGTTCGTCATACAAAGATCCTCCAGTGCGAATCGTGCGCGAGAACAATACGTGGCCGGCTTTGCATTACGCCCTTAATAATGCCGGAGAATAAGGAGGCGCGTGAAATGACAAGAAACCATGGACCAGTCAAAAAGGAATAATATTTCAGTCCTGAAGAATTTTGTACGTTAGTTTTACGACAAATACACCTCCTCTTTCTCGTATATGCTATCGCGCTTTTGTCATTCTGACGAGTATTGTGTATTTATGGCGAATTGTCTTATTTTATAGAACGGCTTTTAAGTGGTTGAGGGTTATCTTCTTTTTTATTGCTTTCATTTTGTTTCCTCTGGTTCAGTCAAAGACGCACGTGCGAAAGGGAGGAAATCATTTGTTCCGCTTCACTTCAGGACGTTTTCCGGTTTTAATGGGCGGAATACAGCTTGGTTGTTTAACTTTGTGATGTTCTTCTAGAAGTTATAAATGAAGACGTGCGTAGCTCCATCTGTGATGTTAATTCGTAAGTATATTATTTGAATGATACAATAATCTTAAGATTTATGTGTTATCGACTGTAGGGAGATAATGTGTTTTGTGTATGTGTACTATATGTCGGTAAAATCGTGAAGTGACGATGGTAACGGAATACAGCAGGGATCGTAACCGAAATGGATAACCGGCACAATCGAAAAAATAAGGAACTGAAACCATTAGCCGGAATGTCATAAATGTTATACCTAAAACCGTAAGGGAAACCTGAAATTGATAAAGTAAAAAACCGAAAACGAAACTGTTAACCGGAACACATTTTATTTATAATAGCAGAGACAATTAGGGACATTGCCAGTGAAGCGATTTTCTGGAAATCCACGTTTTTTATTGATCGAAAGTATACTTACTTTCGAAATTTATTCAAAGTATAAATTCGAGGCTAAATCGAAATCTCGCAGAATATACGGAGTAGATAAAAATTAAATTGAAATTGTAGAATATCGAAAATAAATTACGTTCAAATTGAAATATTAATAAATTAGGTGTTTGGAACATTAAAATAATTAATTAAATCAATAAAGTAAAATATTAACACTTAGAAATCGGAAATTCTGGCCAAGCATATTTAGAAGTACTGGAAGGTGCCCAAAATTGTGTGCGCGCAAATTCGTCGCGCAGGACTCGGCGAGTGGAAGCAAGCGGAGAGTGGGGGGGGGAGCGCTCGAGGCAGTGCCCGGACTCGGAGCGCTCATTCTTCCTCGAGCCGGTCTCCTATACTGGTCTCTTGGAATCCACCTCTGTTATTCATTTCCAATCTTCTATTTCTATATTTATTTCTTCTTTACCTCCTCATTTCTTTATATTTCATTCATTAATTTCTGATTTATCCCTTTCCTTATTTCTTTTTTATTTTTATACCCCCATTCCTTATTTTTCTACTTTTTAACCTCTTTATTTCTATCTTCCCTTCTGTCTTCGCGTTTCACTCTGTTCCCCTTCACTTTGTATTGTGTTTGTTTTACTTTTCCTCTTTCCTTGGTCGGGTCGAGCATATTTATTCGAGTAGTCATATAAGAGTAGTCACCCTGTTAGTGAAGCTACACGTATAGACCATGGTGTCGGGGGTTGCCCTTCCGCCTCATCCGCTGA
>JARQTI010000004.1:336643-442268 GCA_030142655.1 Trachelus tabidus
TCTCGGAAACGGCTAGAGTTAGGGCTTTTTCCTTGAAATTTTTAAAGATCTCGTAAGTGCAGAAAGCTAGAATAGTCTATAGAAGAGACTGGCATAGGTTAGATTGCGATAGGGCCACTTTCAAAAAAATCCCTTAATTTTTAGTACTTTTTGGTTCGATCTTTTGCCGATAAGGGGGCAGCACTTCCTGGGCATGATAGGTGGCGCCATCTCTGAGAGAACAAGTGAACTTTTGCTGGGTAAATCGGCGTTTTGAGGCACTCCCTTTCGTTGATATACGGAATTAAATTTTGAAAGATTTGCTGAAAAGTTCGGCATTTTGAAGCCCCCTATCGTTGATATATGGAACTAAATTTTGAGATTTTCTGAGAAAAGTCGGCGTTTTGAAGCGCCCCCTATCGCTGATATACGGAACTAAACTTCGAAAGATTTGCTGGGAAATCGGCATTTTGAAGCGACCCCTATCGTTGATATACGGAACTAAACTTCGAAAGATTTGCTGGGAAATTCGGCGTTTTGAAGCGCCCTCTATCGTTGATATACGGAACTAAACTTCGAAAGATTTGCTGGGAAATTCGGCATTTTGAAGCGCCCTCTATCGTTGATATACGGAACTAAACTTCGAAAGATTTGCTGGGATATTCGGCATTTTGAAGCGACCCCAATCGTTGATATTGGGAACTAAACTAATGATAAGAAGGAGGAGAGTAAGAGAGAGACAGAACTCATTCGTACTCTAGGATATTCGCAGAGGGTAAAAGAATATTGATGTGTATAAGTGGTTAAAGATAATTTATTCGGCACACGTAATAATGATACAGCATACGAAGTACAGATTGTAATATAATTTTTTGTTTATATCTCTATTTAGTGAATATATATATATTACATTATATATATATATATATATATTATGTTAACTAAAATCACTTTGACGGCACATTCATTTCACATATTCATAATCAATTATCTGATAGAGATAGGCATACTTCATACAATAAAAACAATAATGATTTAAAATGAGATCAAACGTTCATTCACACATTCTTTCCACACATTATAAAAATTAAGACATATATCGGCGATTTACTAAGATAATTATTTTATTTTGGGGCTTATCTATTTTGTCCAGGTGCTTCGTCAATGGATTATATCAATTTGGTTGTCAAGTTTTGTTAGGAAGGAATAGAAGATTCCAAAATTGAGTAGAAGCGTTTGGTGGCAGCAGACAGGGAAGATGTTGTTGAAGGGGAAAACAGGAAGATTGTTAAAAAGAAACAGTGAGAAAGAGTGATGGTAAGGGCTGAGGAAATATGGAGATAAGAAATGCGTAAGCCGTATGTATGCACGACGACCAGATTATTCTGGAGGAGCGAGAAAAGAGAACAGTGGGAAAAGTAGGAAAAGTAGAAAGTACAAGGATTTGAAACGGGCCCCTCCTCGCCCGTTTCCGTGGGGTCCTACCTCTCCACAAGGGAGCTACGACCTCTCCGAGTGTGTTTTTTTTTGTCGAGGAAAACCCCCGAGTCCTGCGGCTTTCGCGCACAGGACTAGAGGGGAAAAACCTCAGGAAGGAAAGGAAGTCGGGTCGAGGGACAAGAAAAACGCAAAAAGGGGTAAGGTAAGTTAAACGCGAAAAAGTGAAGTGAAAGTGAATATTTCTTCCCTACTTTTATGCCTTTAAGTAAATTTATTAATTTGTAATTATAGTCTATCTACGATTCAAATATTAAATCTCAACGAAGTACAATTAAACTTAACGAATTCCACAGAGTCCATAGAGAACACAATAAAGAATTCAATACAAACGCTTTCCCATAATTTTTACATCCTCAGCTCTAACATTTGGAAAAAGAAGTTGGCCCTTGCTGTCGTAAGCTTTTGAATACTTTTTCTTAACTAGAACTTCAAATCCATTGCGCGTCGCCAGAATCTGAGATCCTGGAGCAGTGAATACAGTTTCCGTTACAGGAATTTTGTATTCCCGACCGATAACATTTCTGCAAATAAATCATTTGGATCCACATAAATTCTCATGCTTAATCTTTTTAATTCACTGACCTACCTTACGTCAAGAAGATGACCGCCAAGAGAATATCCTCTGAAACGTGGAATCACCACGAGTCCAAATTCAGTGAGACATTTGTCAACTTTATAAATATCCAGTCCACTAGTTCCAGCTCTTACACTCTTAAAAAATTCTTTTATTTTCATAACGCGAGCTGATTTTAGCTACACATAAAATAAACAAAAGCGTCCAACGATTATCAAAAATTAATAAATAATTAATATAGCAATAATTATGCGCTCCTACCTGTAATTCGTTATGCGAAATTTTGTCTTCGCTTGTCCTTACAAGGAGCACGTTCGCCCCGACGATTTCACGTTTGACTACGTCAGGATCATCAAGAAAAATACCTACACTGATTCCTTCTCTTAGATAAAATCGCCAAATTCTTCGATGATCTTCGATTGCGTCAGGATCATTTTTTATGTCTATAGTAAACAGAAAGAGAAAAATTATGTTGTCTTCTGTTGAACATTGAAAGAAATTATAACACACTTTTTTTATTAATAATAATTTATCAATCGTTAATATTATTGGTGTCCAGTATATACAGTTAGGTATTTAAACTCACTGAGGCAAGAAGAGAGCGGCTCGTCAGCCAAGAAATAATTGACCATTAGGTCAACAACTTCTTCATATCTGTCAGACGGAATTTCCTCGATTGAAAATCTCAAAACTTTTCCATCCTTCCCCTCGCTTCCTGTTTTCTCATTAATTTCGAAACGTTTCCAGACTCTGGGAGGACCCGAAGGACGTATCCAGGGAGAACTTGCGTTCTCGGACGTCCCCATATTCTTTTTCAACTCTATGTTATAATTTCATATGACTTTTATTTCCATTTAACCTGGCATCGTTATGCTCCCAACAAAGACAAACATAATACTGCTGATAATAAATAATCTCACTTCTGTTACATCACAAGTATATAAATAATTACGTTAAATCGAGCTGACGTACAAACTTTAAATCCGATTGACATGGAGCAATTTTATTGCAATAAATTGCATTTATGGTTCAACACGAGATTTACCTTGTCCGTTTTCTTTTTACTTTTCCTTAGAGTCCCTTTTACCACCTCAGTACCCAGATGGACTTTCCACTCACGCGAAATCTTCTCCACTCCACTTTATATCTTTTCAGCCAACTCCTATGCGCTCTATCCTCTTCTCTACTGAATCGCTTACGCATCTTGTCATTTGTTTTACCTAATCACACGTATTTACCTATCTAAAAGTTATCTCTATAGCTTACATAACAATTGAATCACTAGCAAAAAAAATCCCACACATACTGACGGCCAGTGAAATTATCAAGATCAAAGTGTTCTGAAAGGGACTGAATGACTGAGAGACTGAATGTTTGACACCAATGAATGACAAATCAGATAAAAGTCTGTTTATCACGCGCCAGGATTTTACTCAACATTGTCTTTATTGTCGGTTGGTCATTAAGCAGAAATTCTTTCTCTGTCTTACACGGATCGATTGATTTTATTATCACAATCGCACAGTCCGACTGCATATCTTATATGTATAGTTGTATGGTAATGTGGCAGGATGTGAGCAGCATTTAGTTGACTTCCAAAATCCGTCGGTACAGTAGATCCCATTAAAAGTCCGCGCTGTTGGAGATATTGAGGAAAACGAATATATAGTTAACATAAGAATTCCATAAAAATCGCGATAAGAATTTTAATACAATCGTTTTGCCATAATTTTAAGATTATCAGAATGAATATTTGGAAAAAGATGTTGGCCGTCGCTATCGTAAGCTTCCGAATACTTTTTCACGACGAGAGCTTCAAATCCACTGCGCTGCGCCAGAATCTGAGATGCTGTAGCAGTGAATGCAGTTTCCGTTACAGGAATTTTGTACTCCCGACCGATGTCATTTCTGAAAATTAATTTGAATCTGTAAAAATCTTTATAATTAATATTTTTAATCGACCTACCTTACGCCCAGAACATGTCCGCCAAGAGAATATCCTCTAAAACGAGGAAGCACCAAAAGTCCTAATGCAGACATATATTTGTCGACTTTATAATGATCCAGTACATTAGTTTCCGCGGTTGAACTCATAATAAAACCTACTATTGTTTCAGCAGCGGCTGATTTGAACTATAATCAAAGTAAAGAAATGTGTTCAAGAATTTGATGAAAAATAATATATAACGAATATAATAATAATTGGGCAACTGTACTTTGAATTCGTTAAACAATTCTTCGTCCTCGTGTTTCAGTACCAGAAGTAGGTTTGCTCCTACGATTTCACGTTTATCTACGTCAGAATCATCAAGAAATAGTCCTACACTGATTCCTTGATTCAAAGAGAGTTGCCAAATCTTTCGAAAATCTTCAACGCCAGCAGGATCGTCTTTGACGTCTACACCGACAAAAGATTTTATATATAAAATGATGATTTCAACTTGGGTTTATTTAAATATTGTTAGGTCACTATGTATCTTTTTTTAATAATAATTAATCAATATTACCCTTCAATATATACATTTGTGTACTTAGACTCACTGCGACAGCGACAGAGTGGTTCATCAGCCATGAAATTATTCGCCATAAGGTCAAGAACTTCGTCATATCTCTCAGATGGAATTTCCTCGATTGAAAACTTCAAAACTTTTCCATTTCCTTCACCCCCTGTTTTCTCATTAATTTCGAACCGTTTCCAGACTCTGGGAGGACCTGGAGGACGCTTCCACGACAGACTTTTGGTCTCCGTTTTCGCCATTTTCAACACTACATGTCAGATAAAATTTTTATTGTAAAATTTCTTCAAAATCATTTTCGTTTCGAAGCTACAAACACGTTTGACATATTCAAAAACTCACAGCCACTTATACTACAGTTTTAATGTCAATGATTAACGAATTACAGAAAAATTCAAAATTTTCTTTCTTTCAACTGTAACTGATGCATTCCGAATGGAACGACAGCTGGAGCCTATTAATCTTCTTTCTTGAAACTGAAACTTTTGCTTATGCACTTAACTGCACTTATAGCTGTAATTTAAGAGATCTGGAGTGGTGGAAATGACTACGTACTCAGTAGATACGTACGCATTAGATATTGGTAGCGTTACAATTTTCTAGGGGGATATATGGTATCAGTACTAATATCAGCTCTTGTATAACTAACACAACCTTGATTATGAAAAAATAATATTATTGACGTACAACAAGCACTTTATACTTGCTGAGTAATTATTTCTCTTACAGCAATGTCATACGTCTAATTCTATATGGAAGTCAAGAAATGGAAAATTCTAAACTCATCCAGTAATTCATTCATAATACAGTGATGCAAATATAGGTATATATGCTTGTGATGCAATGTAATGCTAGTAGAGTCTCAGTAGAACAGGCACAGAATTACTAGACATAACTGTGTGGCGTAGCTGTTCGAGTCTTCAAAATTCCTTTGTACAATAAAGGTGAAGGTGTCCCATAGGAGTGTATTGGTCCTTTGTCATGGGACTACATGGGACATCTCATGAGTTAAGAGAATTTCTATTTCAAAAACATTTACTAAACGAGTCTAGTATAACATTGTTTTTCAGTCTTGACTTCTTACGTTCGATAACAAGTATTGTATAGCCATTTATCTGTGTTGCTATTATTATGACCTAGTATCAGCTTGCAATTGTATTGGTGCAGTGTGATAACATGACACATGATTTTGTGCATTAGCCAATGGAACTGCAATTAAGTTGGAAAAGAGGCAGTGCGTTTACCAAGTTATTAGGCAATTATTCGTACGAAGTACGTAAAGGGTGATAAAAACATACGGTACGATATAGATAAAAAAATTGTTCATATTTGTCTTAAAAGTTATTCTTAAAAAATAATTTTCATGGCATATCGTGTAATTAAATTCTTATATGTGATAGTGACTTCTTAGATGGTAGAAGTTCATATTTACATGATGACATATTCAAACAGCTATTTAAGTTTATGAAGATTATCTCATTCGTTGGCAAGATTAACTGTAATAATCAGCTCTTTGGTGATTCATTTTTCATTTTTCACATCGCCAATAGAATTACTCATTATTTTTATAACTGTTGGCTTTTTATCTTTTGACCATTCTAATTCCATTAAAGAGTCTAGTTGTTTTACAAATATTTCTGCTTTTCGCAATGCCTGTATAGAAAAATAATCCTTAATGAGTAATTATTGGATAAATTTAATTGAATTTTATAGGCTTATATTTAAGTAATGTGTGTAATTCTGTAATTACTTCTTGTGTTATTCGTGTAGCAATCATTTATGAAATTCAAATATTTTTTTGAAAAACTCACCTGTCTAAGTTCAGTCTTTATGTTAGGATCGGTTTTACCCTTCTTTTTCATTTCTGAAAATTTATCCACGCCAAAGCCAATTATGCGTTCCAAAACCTGAAAAGATTTATAATATATGCATGTAGACAATTTTTGTGTCAAGATAAAACAAATTCATTTGATTAATTACAACGCTACCTCAGATGCAAACGTTATGTCTATATTTTTAGACCCATCCGTTAACGTTGCATCTAAATGCCAGCAATTATTTTTCTTTCCAAGCGTCTCAAAACTCGCGACTTTTGCTTTAATGATATGTCGTACTGAAGAATCAGAAACTGGTAGCATTAAGACTTCAGCGATTGAAATGTGAGTTTTCGGGGATTCCCCTGAACCCGGTTTGAGTTTTACAGTAAAATTGGTTATCTTCTTATCGATTTTACTCAATTTGGGTGTTTCTTGGACACATTTGACCTTTGGCGGACTTGCCATAGGTGGGGACACCATCGACTACAATTAAAGAAAAAATAACAGGACGATTATCTCATAATTTGGATACAAAAAGAAATCATACCGCTGGTCTTTTGTTTTTGGTCACTGTAGATATAATTGGATTTGAAAAACTAGAACTTGTTGTAGGCTTTGATGATGCTGAAACTGTTTTTGTATTACTGAGACTCAGCTGTGATAATTCAGAAACATTCGTACTTGTTTCTTGTATTCTTGTGTTCTGTTCTTTAAGAATACATGGTTCTTTCTTGTTTTCGATTTTACATTCGATATCTTTTATTTGTTTGATCTCTACATTATCACACCATTCAAAGTCATCATCAGGAATCTCTATGATGTCGTCGAGAAGATATTCCTTGTCTTTTAGCTTTATTGATTTAGTTTCTTCACTCGTTATCAACAAATCTACTGCTTTTGTTGACGTACTTGGACGCGGATCGATTATACTTTTTTTATCAGTATTGTGTAACTTATCAGACTCAATGGTATCAATATCAAAGTCATCACCCAGTTCAAAGTATTCACCTAAATCGTCAGGAAATTCATCAGCATTCTGTATTCTTGTATTCTGCATCGGGGATTCATCATTAAAGTTATTTCTATATGTATTTTTGTTCAATAGAGCAACTTGGTAATTATTTGTTTTTTTGTTTTGATCATTGAATTCATTACTAGTACTAGTGTCAGTATGAGAATTAGTTGTTAATGCAGAAGAATTATTCACTGAATTTTCATTCTCAATAATTATTATGTCGTCAACATTGAATTCATCTTCGAAAGCACTTTCCAAATTATCAGTCGGTGTTTCATTTTCTTTATATGGATTAGGATTTTCTGGTAAATTCCTGCATTGATATGAAGAAAACCAATACAGGTTTGTATATTTCACTGTACAAATTGAATATATATTTAGATGATACTTACAGGGATCTGGCTAGGATGTTCTCTAATGCATTCGTTATTAATAAATTTTCTATTTCACCACCAATCTCCTTGATATTTTTTTCTTCCAGCAGTATTACACCCTTTCTACAGATAACTGGTCCGATTATCATTAACTTAATACCAGGTAATAAGACATCCTATTGAAAAAATATGTGTGAATAATTACTAGCATTCAATCGTGCGAGCATAAAATGAAAGCAGTTTTGGAATTGAGTACGTAACAGAGTTGCAAAATAGATTCGTTACAAGAATGATAAATTTCATGTATACCTTAAATAGACGCAATGGTTTATATTCAATAGCAATAACATCCTGAACACCATCAGTAAGGAAGAATTGAAACATTCTCTTTGGTTTTGGATTCCAGTCCCACGATTCATCATTCTGTGCTTCGGTGACTTCAAGATTAAAGTTTGAGACATTCCGTATCTTATGTATTTGTTTCAATTTAGAAACTGATATATCATACATCTTGTCCATCTGCAATAAATAAAACATCAAATTAAAAACAAATAAGAAATTACATATAAATATTATTACCTGCACGTAATATGTTCCTCGTAAAGTTGTAATGCTTTGGCTAGCAAGATTCGGTGGAAAAATTCCACTTTCAGTATTTATTTCTCTCAAATCATTCAGTTGCCATTGTGCGATCACAAAATCTTGAATTTCATTAATATTATGCTAAAATATATTTTCATAAGAGAATCATCCAACTTTATCCCACAAAGTACATAATATATCTCTATATAAAATTGTTCAATTACAACTACCCAATAAAACTTACAGAATCGTATTCACTAATAATATAATTTATACAATCTCTCAAAAATGTATCATTCATTTTATAATGTTTGGCAGTTAGCATTGATTTTACATTACGAATCAACGACTCATCGGCTTGACCCATGACAAATAAATATTTCTTCACCAGCTCTTAGAGAAACGTAATTATTGTTATTAACAACGCCGAAAATTTGCACAAAATACACCCGCCAAAACTGAACAAGACCACAAAACAGCTGTACCGAGCTTTTTAATCTGACAGCCAACCGGTACCATGAGAACAGTGGCGACTGCAGTGTTCACTGTTACCGATCGAGTTCTGAGGATTGCTCAATAGATAAAAGATGACCAACTCCTAAAGACTGAGCACATTTTATCAGCATTATCCAATCGATAACTATTTCACTCACAGATGTCAGCATTGTCGCTGCAAATCAGTAACTAAAACTTACATAGCCCAGGCATACTTGAAATCCCAGTTAATTTATTTTCAGTACTGCAAATAACAGTCAGACATAAAATCCTGTAAAGCTGATCGTGTCGATTTTGTTACCTAGTCTCAAAGGTACAATTCATAATTTTAGCGAATCGCTCTAAACTTTGCATTCATATTACAATTCGTTGTTTACAACCAGCGCATCCGACATGAATCGCGTTATCTATTTTGAGGCGGATTAGTACTAAACTATAAAGAATGGTGTATTTATATATAACTAATTTCTCAGACTATTATATTGCGCTTGAGTATTTTCAAAGAACGTGAATTAAAAAAGAGTGAAAGCATGCGATACTAATCGTAAATAAAGTCGATGAGTGTTTTTTTGGGAGAGAGAGGTGGCCAGATTGAGACGCTGAGGCTTGATGCTAGCTGGCGCGCAGCTAATTTCCGCAACAAAACTAAAAAGTCCCTAAATGCGGCCCGCAGGCCGAGCCTGCCGCAGTGTCCGTTCAAAATGCTGTATTATAGGATGCTGGGCTGCGGCGTGTTGCAGCCGCGACCGTGAGTCCCAGGAGATGGAGATGATGGTTCTTGGAACGAAGTGCTTCGGGCCCCGGGTACGCCCCTTCACACCAACTGCCTGTCTCGTCCTGACGAGACTCGCGAATCCGCACAACATTTAGGATACCGCAACGCCACCTTGCGACATAGAAATTTCGAAATCCATATTAAGAACAAAAAATGTATTCCCCTTCCAATAACAATAAAATACCCACCACAGTAAAAGCTAATACCAAGAACGACGATTCTTGGTAAGTCTGGCAGGTGAAGTTTCAAAAAAGTTACACCCCTCGGAAAACTCTGAACCACTCCCAAAAAGTCATCCAAAAACGGCAAAAAAATATCTATAGCAATTTTTTCCCTAGGTTCAGGTATAAACGCATTAATATAGTCCCTTCCACGTCCTAATTTCTCCTCGCAGTAGAGACCGGTCCAATTAGACTCGGAGGTGATGCTTGGTAATCGGTACACCCGGTATAAAAGCAGTTGTAAGAGGCCGGCTGCGAGTGACCGTTTTATTATTAGCGGCTTTTCAAATCCTTTTGATGTTTACCGCCACACCGCGTCAAATCGTTCGCACTCTGTACCTCCTGAATGTTTGAAGGCGCACTTAGTACATAGGAAAAAGTCTTTCAGGGTCCATCCGCACGTAAGATTAAAGTACCGCGTCACACTGGCTGTATTAGGTGTGAACGCAGTCGCAAACTCTATCGTAAACACGGTTCACAACGACCGCAGTTTTCATAGTTGTCCTTCACCGTACAGGTATACATAGTCGAGCGGCACTCTCTCATGTTAAATCGTCAATTTCTCATTTCACGAAAAGATGAAGTAAGGAACGAGTGACCGGATACAGGGTACAAGGCGTGTCGTAAGATTCCCTTGGAAAAAAGAAAAAAAAAGAATTTAGACATCTTGTACGCATCGAGTGTCATTTACATAACGCACTGTATAGAATCGTACCATATGAACAATGAACATGTGGGCTTGTGTTCCGTCCGACGTGTGGGCTCACTTTACGTCAATTAGCTTTGGCTGCCACAAAGAAAGCCGTCGTTTGGTCTTCCTTTTTATTTATCTTTAATTACATCTTTTTTTCATTTTTTCCCGGTCACTCGACACTGGTCCATTTCACTGTACGCCAAGGGCCGCTTTGAGGCACAATTGTAATTCTTGCAATTGACGTGAGAAGAAAGATCATGAAGCTCTTAATGGCTGTCACTGTAATAACCTATAATACAGTCTAGGAGCGTGGAGTTCAGTTTATTCCTGAAACAGACATTAGCTTTTGTTATTTTGTTTGTAAATGATTTGTTGTTGATTTTTCCGCGGATATAGCAAATTTATTTTATGTACGGATATATCGTGGAAACGAATGAGAACACGGGAAGATTTCTGTATACGGTTGAGCATCCCTGTGGATCATTATGTTATGGCGTAGGGCCCTACAAGGGTGGGTCTAAGGCCCCGCCAAGCGGACCGAATTTCCCCTTCACGGCTTATAAAGGTCAACCGCGGCCGCACGCTGTACCCTTCGTACATTTCTGTATCTCTCGTTTCGTTTCTTACCTTTGTAATCCAGCGAAGTTCCTTCAGAATCCGCCATGTTTGTTCCGCCGACCGTAGAGCGTAATTGGTCGGCGATTTGCCGGGAAAATTTGAAACATCCACCAAGTATCTTTCTTACGATCCCGGAGTAATTTTTATATCTTATTACGGACTTGCTTTTGCATTTACCTGCAAGGATATCCAGCGTATTGCCACATGCCGCAGATATGTCGAGGCCTTAATTGGTCTTTTGGTGAATTAACATAAGTCAGATTAATTAAAGGATAACATGAGATAGATATTCAGAGGAAGGATTTATATCGATAAAGTTTTATCTAATTTACCACTGTCACGAATGCATGCATGAATTTCAAGCTGCTACTTCCAATTAATTATACACATTCACAGATTGCTCAGTTTACACCAATTACAAGAATATCCCAGAAAGATTATATTGGCAGCTAACGAGCCAAAATATATATTGAAACTGTTAACGAGTGTAATATTTACATACAAAACATGACCAGCTTTTATAATCGTAGGCTATTAAAGAATTTAATTACGCAATTATAAAAATATATGAAGACTGATGTAATTTGCAAATTTTCCTATTAATATATACTATATTTATCTATTAGAATTTTACCAAACATTTTATTCTTACTTACGGCCTTTACCCGTGGGTAATATTAATTAATAGCACCAGTCATTAGACTTGATTATGCGCGCTGAGATTAATGAAACTCATTATGTCCGATCGGCACGTTAAGAGGTTATGGTGCCTGTAGTTCCTGCATCTTGGGAGCAACTCTTAGTGGGTTTGAAAATTAATGAGGAAGTCAGCGTCCATCGTGTCCGAATTCTTTAGGAGTCGAGCTAACGAAATAAAACGGTACGACGCTATTTTCTCATGACAATTTCGAAGAGAGTGCCACTGTGAAATGCATGGCGACAGAAGTCCGTGGCCTTAATTAGAAATTACGATTGGAGACAACCTCACAAAACGCTATACATACAGTATCGTCTGTCGATAAAGTCGAATGATGCACGTGAATCCAGTTATCTTCTGCAAATAGGTCCTTTCCATTACGATAATGAACGTCGAAATAATCCTTCGGCGTTGTAATTAAATTTAGAGCTTGATCCGCAATTCTCGAGAAAATCCATTGGCTTATCCGTTCTCGAATTTTAAGGTTATTTTTCCTTCCGACGTTTCTGCTCGCGATAACTTCAATCTATAATACCCTTTCTTCTTCCAGACATTCCCCGGGCAGATTCATCCTGTGCTTTGATGGTGGCGGTGCACTAATAAAACGCCACCGACAACAAAAAGTGATAAATCTCCCGCATGGCGGCTGCCATAGCGATTCACCATACTCGTAATGCCCGCGAGGTAGTACACCATAGTACCTCTCTGCCTACCTTCTTACTTACCTAACCTTACCGTTCTCAGACATCAGCGAATATACCCAGATCGTATTCCATGGACGAAACGTGCTCCCGGACATGTAATTAAAGTAACATTAGCGCTGAACTTTTTTCTGTCGAAGATACAACATTATTCCCTTGTGCTGGTGCCGAATCAGATATATATTTGATATAACACATAAGAGTAGCTATGTTGGATTTGAAAAGCGTTGGTCATACGATCACCATATAATTATATAATTATGAATCTTTTGAAAAGTATTGCACGAGTGTAAATTAAATAAAGAATTTTTTATATGCCGTTATTACTTAACCTTAAATATTAATTAAATGAATGATGGTACGAAGTGAACGTTAACAGGAGTTCGCTTGACAGGATAAGTCAGCAAATTTGAATTTCGATTAATGAGATAATAATAAATGTATATCCTGACACAGTGAGTGGTAGCGATATTATTATTAGCTAAGATCTATCAAATTATCCTGTAATTCTGAACGATAACGAGCGGTTATTATCAGTTTTGATACGGTCGATAATTACGATCGAGCGTCCAATTTAATTAAAATGGCGTTGCTACTGCGTACTAAATTCGAATCATGTACTTATCCTGAGCTACTATACTTTGTTGTTTTCTTATAAATGATCTTACGATATTTATCGGACAGTGGCGTTTACGTAATCCTAGTGATTTTCTATGTAGCCATTAAAGGGCTGTTGCATCTGCACAGTTGCGTCATAGGCTCTAGACTTCCTGGTGAGAGAACATATATTATTAACAGTGGCGCCAATTTCAAATTACGAATTCAGTCTCTATCGTCTATTCGGGTTATTCGACCGCTGCCATGTAACACACAACGTTTAATTATCCTTGGAGGCAAGATAAAAGATGGCGGGAAATTTGAAACCAAAGAAACGCATACTGATTAGACAGGACGGTAACCGATGCTTATTTTATTATAAATTTAAATTACACCTCCGTGAATCTCCGCTAGCTCGCGTGTTACTGACTGTAGCGAATCAGTAAGCAGTTCGTAGGTCTCGTCTAGAGATTACTCGTGGACCCTTTATAGGTTGGAGTCGAATTGGGTCTGATTTCCTAGAAAAATGTCTGATGTAACGCTGCCAAGAAGTGGCTTACGTAATTGGAACTATAACTAGCAAGGAAACTGATGGATAAAATATGAGACAACGAGGTACAGGATAGATGTGATTTTGATATGGGAGGACCGCCATCTTTATCGATCACGAGACTCTAGTATAGTGAATATAATACAGTTAATATCGTATTGAACACCAGGGACTCACGATATTGTATGGCTACGTGTTAGACTTTAGTATAAAATGGTACAGCATAGAAGCCTGTAGGGTCACACCTCCGAGATACGTGAGACCCCAGACCCATCATTACCACGCCAAAGCCTGGTATGGGGCCCAGCCCTGGAATAAGAGAAGATATTACTGTACGGGGCCCTGTTGTACGTACGCATTATATACACATGTATCATTTCAACGCGAAGGAGCGCCTCTTGCAATTTGGGACTTCTAATGTTAAACAATTACGGGCAAGGGAGCTGAACCGTCGTTGGGCCCCCGGCCAAATTCGAAATCAAAACGTCAGGATGCTATGAGTATATAGGTATATATATATTTTTCTTACCTTGTCATAAAAACAATATATGGGTAAAAATTTTCAAAATGTTTTTTTTTAATAATTTCACATCGGCTATACATATTTTTTGTTTAAAAATATATAATAAATATTATATTAAATGCTGATGATAATTTCTATTTTATCCTAAACAGCATACAAGTATGCCGGTACGAGAGAGATCTGCTATGGGAAATGACGTGTTTTCCTGGAGACGAGTAGAAGGCAGGCAGATACGTAAATGGAGCGACGGTCTCTCATTACTCGGTAATAACCCCTAATAACATGGATTTAATGCTCCCCTTGAAATATAGGCTATAAGCAATCATTCGCCGCCCTGGGCGGCTTTAATGAATTGGTCCCAAAAGCGGTGTCTTCGTGCACCGATTCGTAAGTCCCTCGAAAGGGCCTGAAGACATACATAAAGGCACAGCGCGTAACGCGCTAGCAATTAAACAATCGTTGGATATCATTTGAGAATAATTATGAAAAGTCATTAGCGAATTTTTTAAGTAATTAAAAATATAATTAAATTCATCTTCAAAACGCTTATAACTTCGTGTAATATTTTTCCAAAGTTCAAGTCTATCTAAAATAATCTCTTGGTGAACACGTTATGCCTCATGTGCAGCTGCAACTGCACTGACGGCTGGTGCAACACGAGGAGTCTCTGTCGGCTCATCAAAGAAGAGCGTAATTAGCCGCGCATGTGCTGCACTCTGGCATGGCAACCGGATGAGGAAGATGCGAATTTTTTACTCTCGATTTCACAGCGAAACGGCGACTCCACTTGACTGAGACTTCGAACCGTGCCCTAGTGTTTTTGTATTTTGCACTACAAATACTTAAACATATAATACATTATATAATAATACGAAAAAGTTATCGCTAATCATTTCCCACGTACAGCACGATCTTAAAATACTTCGATAGACAGTTCAAATATCCATAAGCAACGTTAAAATATACCTAAAGATTCTTTCGTGGGTATAGTGAATTTTTATTTTTCACTCTAGTGAATCCTGAATGGCCTGATAAAGGATTTGCGGTATTTAGTATATATGTTTGAACGTAATACGTTAGGAGGATCGTCGACAAAGAGTAAAGCCCAGGATGCGTATACCTGGAGTATTGTGAGGCCCTTGGCTATACATGGATCAAAGGAAATTCCTTGGAATCAGAATCTGGAACTAATTGCGAGACTGGCACGAGGAGCTGGTAGATATAAAGTCCCTATACTCTAAAAAAAATCCCTAGCACTACCATGCTCCCATTTTGTTCAGTAGTTAAATCGAAAGAGATTCTTAGGTTATGTTGCTGAGTTATGCAACCGTGCACGCGCACACCAACACAGAAGACTAGGGGGTAATACGATATACGCCTTAATTACGTAGCAGTCTCTAGCGATAGGTCGAGACGAAAATGCGGAAGAGCAAGAAAAAAAAGGAGAAAAAGAAAGACAAAGAATAGTATAATAATAGAGAAGGGATTTAAGCTTCGTGCGTTGAAGGATTCTCGAGGTCGGCTTCTGATCTTCAAACGATTCCGAGTATCAAGCACTGTCCGAAGACAAAATTGAGAGCGCATAGGTACAGAGAAAAAAGCGCAGAGAGAATGAAAATAATAAAAATAATAGAATTTCATCGACGCACGATGCCACTGTGGACTTTTAAGTTTTTCATCGTCTGCCTTCAAAAATTCCGCTTTCATTTTTATCCTATCCTACAACGCACGTTGCCATTTTACCCACTCCCTAGTTCCTCGCGAAAAACACGGGGACAAGTTTTTGATACATCCCCAGCCAGTTCCTATCCACTTCGTTCTCCGTTCGTACACTCCATTTCGTTTCGACCACGTTATTCTCTTCTCTGATGTTCCCGCTGGCAACAATGAGATGTTCAGCTGCCGCTTCTCGAAGATGGGAACAGGAATTGGATGGCTTCTTATGAGACGGAATTCGCCCGTGTACGTAACCGCCTTTACACTGCATTGCGTATGTGCCTTTATGTCGTACATAAAAGGTATATAACATAACATAACCTCACGTGAATATCCACGTTCGCGGGAGGTAGTAAAAGCTTTCGACCAGTCTTCGTATCAATCAAGAGTCCCATAAAACGTCTATTAAAATTTAAGACCAAAAGATTAAGTATAACCCTAAACGTATTAGGTAATACTATGAATCTTTGAATCCATGAGTAAATTACTAGGGAACGTCTTGTGCCTTTAATAAATAAAAAATTATTACTTTTCTCAAGACACACAATATGGCGTTCTAGCCGTAGCACGCATACGAATTCCTATGTAGTTATCATATGTGTTTTTATTACATTACCTCGAGCTCACTTCGCCACGTATTCGCATACGTGAAGTCCAGTTCGATCGGAGTCCAGTTTTTACACGGAGGATCGAAGCGGCTAATAAATGCGTGGAAGCCGAAGACACGTCGCTGACTTTGCTCGGAATGTCGCAGGGAATCGTTCCTACAGAATCCACGAGCCAGGATCTTCTTGCGTCTCCTTGATTTCTTCTTCTTGCCGAGAACAAAGATCTCAAAGTCCTTCAACGTAGAATTCATCCTAGCTGACTGAGTTCCAGCGATTCCAAAGTGTTCAGTGCCTACGTATATAGATATATTAACTGTCATGTAGTCTTAAGCCTCGTTCACATTAAGAGTACCTTATTTTCTTTCACTATATTATGTATACGTATATATTATATGTATACAAAGTGTACAGTATACATATGAAGATCAATTATTTCATGTCTAGTCAGACCGTAACGAGGGTTGCTCCAAGGCGAGTGAAGCCAGTAGAAATAACTCGCGTACAGGCGATAAATAATATAAAGCGTCGACTTGGGCGAGCGACGCACGAGTTCATTAGGGCGGCTAATACAGCGGCAGCGCGCTGGAAAAGGACTGCGCGATAAATAAATCTGAACGCACTCAAAAAGTACCAGGGGAAGAATAAGAGAGTATATAGTGCTTACCTATGTATACATATGGAAGCACACAAGCTATGGTTAGTCCTGTACCTCGTTCAGCAGGGCCGAAGTTATAGTAGGGCTCTTGAAGGGCCCCGTGGGGCCTTTAATTAAAATCCATAGGGGAATTTATGGGCGCCACGTCGTATCATGCGGGGAACGATCGAATTACGAGTGTCGATAGAAAATGAGGCGCACTCTTGGTATTCTTCCTGGAATAAAATTGAAGCCCGATGCACGATACACGATACACGCTTTTGTATATGTCTACTTCGCATCAGAGTGACATGAGAATTTGAGGTTACGTTAGATATTTATGAATTTCTCTTAATACGGATACACCGGGGATACATAACCTCACTGATTTTCGTTGCTAGTGCACGTTGTATTAATCTAGGATGACTTGGCCGCTGCGCAGATACGTATTTTTCTTAAGCGTCATTGCCGCACGTAATGTCCCGTGAAGCCCGTGGGATTCTAATCCACAGAGACAGCTCTGGCACCGTGAAAGATTCGAAAAGAGGAGAATCTTTGAGGCACTGGGAGAAAAATGAATCCGGATGATGCATCGTCGGTTCACACTTCGTCGCTACGTGTTGTAACCCGTCCGGACACCATGGCGTACTAGCATTCGTGCCAACCTTCAGGCCCTTCTGTTTTCAGATATAGATCTTTATCGCGGGACGGAGTATAGCCGTCTACAGGATTTAAATATATTTCGAGCTCAGTCGATGTCTGGTATTTCCACCGAGTGCGGTGAATTTAAAATTTGCTGAAGCTACGAGGAAATGTAATTCAAATTGTTCGAGGTACGATGTATTTTTTAATTAAAAATTTGACTTTTTTTTTAACGGACGCTTCTTGCGTCAAGCATCCACGTAGGTATTGTGTGCACAGTTTTAATTTAACCTTCGACCTAAGTAAACAATGGAGTAATGTCCTAGAGGCGTCTTGAATTCTAGAGACTAGATTCTCTCGAGTAAAGGTTGGTTCTCTTGTTCTATTGTACGCGTTAACACGATTTCGGGACTTTCCTCGGCCTCCTTTGGTCCCTTTTTTTTTCTTGGGCCTTAAGGCCGCCACGGTTGCGGTCTGTTACGCCCACGGACCCGCCGATGGACGGATGCTGGAAGCGTATAGTCGTACGGACGGACAGGGAGACTTCGGTGTACCAGCTACGAAGCGGAGACTAAAGAAACTCGGCGGGACAGGTTAGGTATCCGGGGCCCTTTGATGCCTTCCTCCGTGCCGCCTCATTTTCCCTCAAATGTGAAAGTGCTAATTATGCGTTCTTATACTGTTACTAACGCTTTTTGTGCATCAGATAGCGTCATTGGATTCGTAGGATGATCATCGACAGGTAAATCTGATTTCAAGTAATTTTTGAAAAAATTCAAAAAGCTGTAATGCCCAACGAAAAATTTTCAACGCCATAATTATATGCTTGCCATACGACCACGTGTGACAGAAGCTTAAGGATTACGTTAGAACGAATTTATATAATTATGTAATACAATTAAAATCTGTGAGTTAAGAAATTATTCAATAAATATGGAAAGCTGTGGTTAATTCATCTTGTGATGTTATATTAAAAATTTTGTATTTCTTAGATAAAATTTGGAATTATGTTTATGGTACAGTCACGTCATATCGCTTTCATTGTTCCAATGGTTTTTATACGAATCCCTTGATCCTCCTTGGAAATCTATACCGTATGCCCATGACTGAACTTTATTCCAAGGACATATCCAAACAGAATAATAGAATTTATTAGAACCCACTTGCCATTAAAGCATTGTTCACCCTTGTGAGTACCGCGAGCCGGCGGGTCTCATTGTACCCTATAATGAAATTCGTACAAAGGGGTGTAGCCCACAAAACATGTGTGGGGTACATGGGGACGAGAGACGAATGTCTCATGCAGGGCAACCCGATCTCATGTGCACCAGATGGGTAATCAGAATTCACGTGGAAGGAAAAGGAAGGTTTCCTTTGTCTGACATAGAAACGAGCCCTAAGGGTTGTAATTATTCACCGCGAGCTCGCAAAAGGGGTAGGTTAAGTCGCAAGAATTGTATTAGATAAAATGTTGACAAGAATTATCTGAATTATATAAATGTTTGTCATTGATAAAACCTTTCCTGGCCATTTTGAAAAATAGTAATAAAGATTGGACCGAATTCTGGACGGTCTACTATATATTCGTCGCTCTCTTTGTTCCTAATTACGCCTGCGGGATTGCCTCCATCAGTCGCGGCGGTGGGCTCAAAATAATAGGGCCCGAGAAAGTAAAAAGAGGGTAAAAGAAGACAGAGATGATGCCCTCTACTCTTGGGACCTATTGTCGGCCGAGAGCGAACGAGTCCATACGAACTTACCCGATGCTCCTCCGACCAGTCTGTTCCGAACTTCCGAACGGAGTGGACGCGCGTCTCGTTTGCTCCGTGTGCGTCGAAGTTTGTTTACGTGCTTCGCGCGCGGAATTTACTTTGGGACTTATTTCATCGTTAATGAACAAAGTATTTTCTAAGATCGTTACACAATCTAATAAATCAATCAGTGACTTGGGCAAGGGATACAAGAAAATAGTAAATAACCCATAAAGCAGTCGAGAACACTTTGTCCATCGAAGAAAACAGTTTTCCCACGTATTTAAAAATTAACGAAATGTAGGTGGAGCATTTTATCAAGAGAGACAAATTGCGTAAATTCATTGGATACTGGCAAGTGAATAAATAAAACATGAACTCGTAACAGTTGTCAGATCCTGACATGACGTCGTAAGATCGACTATGATCTAACGCGTAACACGGGATAAAAAGAGGAGTCTTGCTTCAGTTTGATACCAAGTGGAAACGTATATATTTCTCAAAAATGAATACGTCGTGGAAAGCGATGCTCACCCTGGCCACAATCACCCTTGTGTCTGCCTGGGGCATCAATCACGGAGGACATCCTGGCCCAAATACAAAGTGCGAAAGACTCACCGTCTCCTTCTGTCGTGGACTACGTTATAACTTAACAGCAATGCCCAACTTCATGGGTCACGAGGATCAACTGCAGGCTGAACGTGGGGTAAATTCACTCTCTTTCTTAAATCATAGTTATGGTTATGTCTACTTGGCGCCATGTTAACAATGCCAGAGAGGTCAGACCCATTGTTCCTGCTTCCATAACAATGCTTCTTCTGAGAAGTGCCAGGATCATACTCTATAATTGTATATACGCATGGACCGAAGTAAGATAATTTATCTGCAAGTTGTAATCTGCCTTATGGGTGCATTAACATGCCGTCAAAGGATCTTTTGATCGGCCGACATCGTGTATAGGAAGTCATTATCGCTTTCGATTATGGACTAGTTCCCATTTTGTGTTTTTTCTCTCTCTCTCTCTAAACTATACCTAAGATATAATTGCCCGTTGCCCAGGTTCCCGTTAGGCCAGCCTGTATTATTTATTTCAGTACTGGCTCTGCGTTCACCTTTTTTTTTTAATGTTCCAATGCAGTTCTGTTCCGCGGCAGACGCACGTGCATAAGAGCATCCACATGTGTCGGCTAGGATCCCTTAGATATCTGTCGGTCGATCAATCAGCTGCTACTGTCAGAAATTTAATCTCTGTAAACTGAGCGCGTGCACGTTTTGTCACCTCGACGTTCACGATACATTTTTAGTCCTAGTAATTTTCTTCGTCGCTGTCGACGTAGAGAAATCGTAGCGCTGTTTTTGCGTAGAACTTGGAAGCTTGACTGGATTAATTTTGAGGTTAGACTCGGACTGACCTGGGTACATAAACTCGATCGATCTTATCGAAATACAGACATGTTACAGGATTGAAGATTCATATAAGATTTCATGGCGTGAAGATGATGCGTAACGTTATAATTTTTGCCGTGTCGAAGGTTAAAGCACTGTTAGGTTATGTTAAAATACGACGACTCGAGTACACGACGCTGGGCTTTCGTTAATGACGCAGAGACAGACGAAGTTTAAACGATCGAAAAATTCGTAGCTCCTCGTAAAAGACTAATGAATGAAAAGCAGTAAAGTTGGAAGCCGGTTTTCGAAACTCAGTCTCTGGTTCCCCTCTACGTTTATCCTTCTGTATACATACATATATGCAGAGGATGGTTTCATGGCTGTAATCCAATTTGGATACTAGTGAAGATTCTTCGTACCTAATTAATTGCCGATTGAAATCGTGTCTCGCATTCTAAACCTCTTTACCGACTGTGCACAGGTTTTATGTAGTCATTCGAAATAGTCTTGTAATAGAATTCGAATGGTCTGAGTATCGTGTTAATAACTTTCTTAATGTACGGACCTCCGATGCGATTCGATTTTTCGTTATCTTCCTTTGGCTTACGTAAACACGCGAAAGTCTCGGTGTATGTTATTGAGAAAATTGCCACTAATATCCTCCAGACTCGTACCATCTTTTTTGTCTTTCTGAGACAGCTTCCAGATACGCGCATAAAGATTCGTCGACGCCTAATAAAACCATCGAGTTTGTTTGAGAAGCATTCTCACGAGGGGCCCGCCATGTTAAACTCCAGGGCAGCGCGACGAGCCGCTAAGGACGTGAAATTTGTTATTTTTGGAAAAAGCTGCCGAGTGAAGTCTGGCCCCGGCTTATATATGTATCTTATGCCGTGATCCACGTAATTACAAAATCGCACTCCGTCATCCAACGGCAGCTGTGGCCACAGGGTCCATCACGATTCCACGACAGCATCGTGCGTCGTGCCTAACTGATATTCTACGGTGGTTATCACGATTTCACCATAGAGAAATCATGCCGTTCGTACCAACCGTCAGGTACAGCCAAAACATAAAAGTCCCTAGTACGATTAACAGTGCGCGAGCACGCAAGGGGAATTTTGGATTAGAAAATTTGAATGAGGTTTCTAAACAAAAAAATCAAGCATTGATTAATATAATTATCTTTTGTCAACAATTTTTGAAAAATCTATCTCGACACGCGAACTTAATATATTTTTAAAATAATCAAAAATCTATTTTTAACATAACCGAATTTTCACTCGTCGACATACGACGTACAAGGGCTCTTGTGATTGACAGGAAATTATGAAAATTATCGCAACGAAATTCTCGGCTACGACAAAGCAGTCAAAGCGACCGACGGCGGTAAAATTTAACTGACGTACAATATATCAACATACTATCAGCAAGTGAAGAGACAGAGATAGAGGCAACAGAAATAAAATATTATAGACCCAATACATCCAGCAGTTGCGTTATCACTATCTTTTGATGTCCGTGGGATTTAAAGTATTAGGCCCACCCCGGCGACGGTCCCTCGCGTGCTCTCGTTACAGCTGCAGCGTTAATCGACAAATATCGGTTGAAGAATTTATTGCAGCCTCCCATCTACCTCATAAAGATTAGACGGAAGGAGAAGACCCGGCTGGAATTTATATAGAAGAGGTATTTTCGGTATACGTAAAATTTCCATATCTATATACATACGCATTAAATTATATTTATATTACACCAGGTATATAAAGAGCTCACGTACTACCCTCTTGTAGTTCCTCTCTATTCCCCATGTATGCAGCTCGGCGATCCACGCTAAAAAAAATGAAATCGCCCAACTGGAGATTCGCCTTTATTGGTGCCCCTTTGACTGTGCCCCGACCATTGTGACTGCCATTAAAGTCGGGCCCAGGACTCCGAATCGTGGCCTTTAGCCATCTACCGGCAAGACTCTCCTATCTGTTTCCTCCTCGGCGATCCAGCCGTGCATGACAACTCTGTATCTACCCTCGAGAGCTATCGCTCATAACATCTTGCTTCGTAGTAAGTAACTACATCTGCGCACTGGCGTAACGCAGCGGAAGGTTGAACATAACCTAAAAGTCCAGTACCGAGTCCACGCTCGTGAATTCAATGCTAAAGCGCAAATTGAGAATTGACATGAAATCGCTAAAAAGGTTAGATTTAAATTAATACTAATTTTCATACAATCCCGTATACGCCAAATGGTAGAAATAATTAACCTGTAATTAATATTTAAAAAAAAATTTTTTTTCAACGGAGATCCATCAGGTACTGCGTACCGACGCCAATGGCTTCTAACTGCGGGGGTCCAACGTCGAACACGTGTATCTCTCGTCATCACGAGAATAAATGAATGAGGAGAGAGTAAAAGAAGGAGTCTGAAGGCTCTCTGAAAAAGAATAAAGAAGAAGTACGTGAAATAGGCTTCTAATTACGTCCCCCCGTGGAGATGCGCCTGGGCTCTTGCGAGTGCACCAGTGAAGCGAGCGAAGTGGGAGAAAGAGAAGAGAAAACGTATCAGGACGGCAGAGAATTAAGGTGAACGGATATGGACCGTAAGCAAGGATAGATATAAGAAGCAAGGGAGGCAGTACTCTGGTAAAGCAGCACGCTCCAATGATTTTGATTCATCTCATCGCTACTAATGACCATCGGCCATCTTGTTGGAAGCTTTGATCTTCTATCGCTTATTAATCCCCTGATATGGCCTTTGCCACGCTGACTGTATATCAGCTGGGTACCTAGGGTGTGTTTGAATGGAGGGAAGAGGAAAAAAATTTTTTCAATTTCTCAGAAGAACTGCAGATAAATGTACCCAGCATCCGTCAAAGATTAATCTCTGGTATGGCTGATACCATGGACATTTATTTTTATTCCTCGAGCATCTACTGCATCGAGAGCACGTTATATGAGATTCGGAGTAGCGAATCGTACCTCGTGCGTGCATGAAACGTCGGGCTGCCTTTTTAATGTCGGCCAGAAATCGAAATAAACGAGGATTGAGAGGCGAGTAAAAGAAACTGGAGCTGCGCTGAGCTGGTATTAATTTATGATTTATACTGGTCGTATTGGAACACTCGGTATACGTGTGCAGTTTTATATATAGATGCTGATGGTTACTTGGTTGTATTGAAATGGTATACGTACCAGAGCAGCTTGTTACAGTGATGCAATTCATGCGTGCAGCTTTGTTGCAGAAGAAGGATAGAGAGAGAGGGAGGATCGTACAAGGATACCAAAGAGTATACAGGTCTGGGTTATATGCTTAGATTAGAAACTTTGGGATGTGTTCGACAAGGTGATGAAAAAAGGTTGGACAAGAAAATCAAAATTCTCAAAAGGAACCACATTTAGCACATCGATCAGTTGGGTGCTTCTGAGGAATTATTCCTTTTTATTAAAAGTCTATTGAAGCACCCTGTCATTATTGCGGTTTTCATGAAATCGCGTTTCTATGGAATCGCCTTTACCTTTTGTTAGAAGCGTCATTATCTTTCTTATTCTTAACGAGGCTCGGTTTAACCTGATCGTCATTTACTGTCATACTTATCACGCATGTGTCTCGTTAGGCTGCGAACGAAGTGGCGAAAATTTGTTCAACCTGGTAAAAGGATTCGTTGACCACGTGAAATTGATTTCAGAACGATTACCAAGGGGCGCCTTAGTCCAGTGAGACGGTCCGATATCGGCTAGAAAAACGAAATCATATATAATAGGTGGGTTTAACGTGGTTCTGATAAGATCAAAGAGAGCCGCACGTTCGATTCTGTAAATCATTTTCGAGATAACGCGAGAGACTGATAACCATTGACAGGAAACTTATATACATATATATATATGCTGCTATGGGATTAATCTTTTATTGCATCTACCTTGTGAAAAGCTAACGAAACCAGAGATCCTTATGGTTATGAGGCAATTTTACTTCTTTTTTTTTTATAATTCGTATCTGGACGACCAGCGAAAATTTTTCTTGGCATTAAGTTCACGTGTGTATTATTCCAGAAGGGATACCTGGAACAACATCCTAGTGTATTTAAAGAGCGGATAATCTCTTCCGACAGGATCTCTACTGGGGATCCTGAAAAGCTTAATGTTTGTTCAGTAGTGGCCTTTGATCTTTTTCGAGTGCTCAGATGCACGGAAGTCGTGTCTGAACCCACTTGACGTGATGCACACCCGTTATAGTCACATTTGCCTCTTAGTGCCAGCTGACGACTGCCTGGGGTGGGGATCTGTTACCGACTACGGTTATCTAGCTCAATGTGAACCCACCCTAATCCACGTGAATGACACTGAAGGATATTCGCGAAGATCCCACACAGAAAATAGAGTGCATGGATATTTAGGGATTTATAATTTTTTTTTCACCTTTCAAAAATAATCCTTTTACTCTGATTCCCGGAAGGAGTCAAGTAAGAAGAAAAAAAATGAGTACAGGAATAACGTTAGCTTAGACGCTTCGTCGACTTCTTGCTTAGATGAGTTACGAGGGTTTGAAAAGCTTTGATGTCCGACAGCTGAGTCCACGGTGGCCGAGTCTCAGTGTGAAACATCAAAGTCTGTCACGGGGAACAAAGTGATACTCGCTGAAGCTAGTGACGTACCTAGTAAAGATAAATAATAAAAGAGAGAGCGAGTAATAAAAAGACAAAGAAAATAAATGCCTGAATATTTCAGCGTGGGAATATTAAAAACGGAAACGTGCGTTTCTTCCAGTAATTAGAATAAGTCACCCAGATGTATTATCAGCATCCGTCTATCAGCACTCTTATATCTTGTACGTCGTGAGGAATCTGCGATGTTGACTTCCCCATCCTTATCCTCTACGGGCTTCAGCTTTTCAATCGAACGTCTGGCGTCACCACTTGCGCTTAACTTCAGTCGGTACATTCTCCTGCGCATGTCAGCAACTTCAAGGCGGCCTCCGCCGTACGATTATACGAACGGGATATCTCTTGCTGTTATTCCATCGAGGTACATTCTTGCAGCTTTAATTATGCAATGTATATTCCATTGGTACGTGCTTTCCTTCCTCTGCAATTAGCTTTCGCATTTTATGCAAGGCACACGAGCGACAAGGGATGGCGATGCGTTCGAAGAGGTTATGGCGGCACGTTTCATCATTGGATAAACAATTAACGCTCGGCTGCAATTACCGTTCTCTCTTCCTGCGGTTTGTTTCTTTTTCTCTATTATATTTTCATTACGTCTCATTCTTCCCTTGCTCTCCGGCTTTCGACAGAATCCAGGTTCTTTTATTAAAATATTCACTTCAAGGAATTCTTATTTATCTTTCACTAAAAACTCTGGCTTCCCTTACCGCGAATATCATTATACCAGGTGAGTCGTACAGGTTTTGCCACGAATAAAAAGTCGTAATATGCATTTACCAATATTGTAGAGGCTTACAATTTTATTGCGTACGCGTACGTTTATGTTGTATGAAAATTTTGCAAAGATATTGCATTTTATTATTTTATACGCTTGAAAGAAATTTCTATCAAGACGACTCGTACGATTTCTTAGTGAATTAAGTGCAACTTGTTATTATCTTAATATTATGGCTCTCTCGTTATCACGCATGGTTGCCTAGCAGATAATTTAGCAGATCGTTGGGTAATTGGACAATTATTTTTTTCATACTTTTTTCCCCTCTGTTCCTTACTCCTCCAGTACCGCGTTGACTAACACGCGAGTACAGTAGAACGCACTGACGTGCCACTCGGCTACAAACTACGCCGGTGTTCGTCAGCTTGTCTTGCTCCTCGGAGCTTCAAAAGCGACCGCCATAATGTTATTACGATAATAAAACTGAGCGAGCGAGAGTGAACCCTCGGCTATAAATACCTCGCTTGCGTGTAAGCCCATACGAGCTTAAAGTCGCGTTCAGATGCGGGACGACGCTGCCACGCCAGTCAATCTACAGTCCGTGCGAGATAACTCCGAATCAGGTATACGTTCAGTATGCTTACCTACGTAAAGAAGAGAGAGAGAGAGCCTGGAATGGACTGGATTTGTTCCAGGAACAGCTGCTCGTCATAGAGTATGCAGTATATCTAATTGGCATCCCAAACAGACGTACGGCCTCTTTCCGTAGGAGCCTGAACGTCGCCGATATCGATCTACCTCGATAATCGATACCTTATAATCGCATTTCCATCAGACAACTTTTCACGTCTAGGAAAGCTGGCGTTCGCTATCGCAATTAACTCGTATAAGTGGTATCGAGAGGCTTTTAATTAACGACACGCCAGGACCGTACCTATATCGACTTGTATGCACGAGTTAGACAGAAGCGTCTCTTCGGAATCCTCGTGGTCGAACGTTTATCTTATCCATGGCGGCAATCATCAAACGACGTCGGGCCATTCGTCTTAATGCAGTTTTCATGTCGAATCCTGACTCTTCGGGATTATACATATAGGTATAATGGTCGCGGTCGAATTATCTATTCCTGGAAGGATCGTTCGGGATCTCGAGGAAAACATGGGATCTCTTGGGTAGGTTATAAAACGAATTGAGTTTAAATAAATAGACTGAAAGAATGACGGCAGACTTGCGGAGTCAACTCGGTGTTCGGTAAATGATAATGTTTGACTATTGTAGATGGCGGCACCAGTCTCGACAGAGTCATCATAGCAAATTGTCTCTGTGCGTGCCCTTACTGCGGCTGTAGAGAGAGAGAAAAAATTGAAGGCAGCACGTTATCTTGCTACCTAGCCTTTGTTGACTGTCGGATCTGGCTTATACCGAGAATCGTAAAATAATAACCTGGCCGTGCGTTGCACTAGAAGTATCGACGGGATTGTCTTCGCTCGTCTTCTACTGGGAATCTTCTTGGATACCTGGGACTCTTATAGAATTGGTCTATGTGGATGGATGAGGTGCCCTCGCGTGGGTTCCGGTTATTACGGCCCTGGAACACACTGGATTCTCTACCTTAACAGGGAAACTGGCTAGTTCCCTGGTGAAGACCTGGTACACAGGTATCCCCAGGTATAGAATACAGAATGTTACAAGAACGTAACGTGGAGAACGTCGACCTCATAATCTCATGGTATCTTTTTCTTCCGCTGGTCACTTCGACAGTCCGGATGCCTGCAGGGCCCTTGAGTCGGAATCTTTGAGACGTTATTAAGGCCGCATTAAGGCGGCATTGTTCTCCTCGGCGTCCACGGAGCGCGTCCATTAAAACCAGATACGTATAAAGGACGGCTGTCAGGCAGCGGGAATTAGGAATATCTAGATGAACCGAACAGGTAACTTTGGTAGGAGCGAAATGATTTTTAAATTTCCCGCTCTCTAGTTTCTTTTTTACTCTGTATCTCGTACTTCCTTTTTCTTCAGCTTGACATTCACAAAAGGACTTGGGATATAATTAAACGAAAATAACTCCGACTCCACGGCAGATTTTGCCTTTCGAAACGGTTTGAGTACCGTGGCATTCTGCCCGCTGGACAGCGAGGTAAGAAAATTGTCTCTTTGTCGGCTGTGACTTCTCTCTTTTCTATCTTCCCTCCCTCTCTCTCTCTCTTTCTTGCTCACCTTATACGCCCCTCTCTTTCTTCTTCATCTCTACTCCCTCTTTGTCCCTCTACAGTCCATCGACTGCACTACGGAGATCGTGAGAGATACCTGCGTGATTTCAGAGAGAACCAAGAGGAGAAGGACGTCCGGTGTTAGGATCAAAGAACCTTTATCCACGTGAATAACAGAAGACGGAGGTCAGGATCGTCGTAGACAACCTACCGTACAGGATTTTGAATCCCCTGTCGAATCGCGCTATTAGCGGTTAAATTATCAAAAGAAATTTTCACCATTGACAATCTTTGGTAAATCAAATGGAAACTCAATAATTCACATCAGCCGAGCTCAGTCGACCAAGACATAAATACTCGACTAGTGCTTGCCTTGGTCCCATACCTAGGAGTACAAGTACGTATCTGTAAATTTGTGAAAAAAAAATACTTGTCAAGATCTTCATTTTACGATGGCTGTTCAAACGTGTATTGACTGTTGTTGTTGTTATTATCAGAGAGAAGATATAGTAATATCGTACCGGGTGGTCGCTACTCACTACTCGGTATCAACATCAAAGAGGGCCGCTATCGTTCTCCACGTGATCTCCCCCCTTCGCTCTCGTCTTACAAATGAAAGGATTAACCTTACACGAGGAGTACCAAGCAGGACAAACGACCCAGAGCGGATCAGCCGGCTTGTGTACGTCATTGCCATTGAACCTGGTTGACAGACACGTAAAGCTACTCGAATGATCTTAACATTACTTGGCCTCATTAAGCAATGACGTTAAGTAACATAAAATGGAGTCGTGTCCTGGCTACGTATCCTGGGGAGCCAGTCGCTTAGTCTTGGCCTTCTGGGCGGGTTCGACGGTTAAGAATGGAAGATTCTTAAGTCTGACAGTGAGGATCCTCGGCAACGTGTAATTTTGGGGCCTTCCGGGAATAGACAGAGCATAATTGACAGCGGCGCCCGATGGCGCATCTTCTTGAAGGAGGAGTGAAGGGGGCTCGATGGTTTCTAACCTCGAAACGGCCAATCTTTATGTAATTGACGTGCCGATGATTTGACCGGATGTGGCTACCGCCATCTTGTAATCATCCGTGGGGTACGTTCACTAGGAAGCAGTAGCTTACTTCAGCGTTGCTCAACGAACTGGAAAAGTTTGTTTGAATTTTAGGATACGTTATTTAGATTGCAGCTGCCTGAAATGACTTTTGATGCACCGAAAAGGACGCGAATGAGATCTAAAAGGGCGAACGTACCTTTTCATGATTCAAGACTCGAGACCAGGGTACCTGGACCTGGTGCTGAACTGGTCCCTATTGGGAAAGGAGTTCCTGTGCTGCTGCGTTGTGATCCTTTTATTATTATACCGATCTTGGAAAGAGTCCTCGGGTAACGAGTGCAAGTGAGACGAGGGCAATAAAAGGAATTGGTATGGGAGTCAGGAGGAGAAAGAGAGAAGTAAAAAGCACGAAGGGACTATAGGCTGAGGTCGTTGCGGAACAATAAAAGGAAATAGAGAACGTATCGAGTGATGGTGGTAAATAAAGGATGGAGGAAGAAAAAGAGATAAAGAAAAACATCCCCTAAGCAAAAGAAGAGCGAAACGGCCTAAGCCAGCGAGCAAGGAGAAACAAAATAGACGTCTCGTTGTCTCCGAGCCGACTTGTCTGTCAGCCGCTTTAAAATGCTGCGAGGTCTGCGCGTTCGCGCGGTATAGGGCCCCGGAGAAAAAACGCGAAATAACGAACGGAAGAGCCTGATCTTAACCCAGAAACCGGTCTACCGAGGCGAGTCTGAGATTTAAGTCGGCACGGCTGCCCTGATGTCTCCTCGGGCAGAAATGCTTGTCCTGCTGGGACATCACTCAGTGACCGCCGTCTGTCCATCTTGAAACACGCGAGTATATAGAGCGACTATGTTCAATATATATATATACATAGACATGAATTACACAGCAAAGCCTTTACCGGCCCACAAATAAAAATGGCCGACAAGCCTCACCTTAGCCTAGACTTTATTCTCAATCGATCGATCGATTTCTTCGCTGAGTCTAACTCTTCTACACCAACCTGATGATCGCTCGTTATCCTCTGGTATATCTTTCAGTAAAATCACATCGACGCCGTGGTATAATTTCCACTGATATATCAAAAATATTTTAGTTGGTCCTCCAGGTACGGATCTAGTGGATATTTTTATCACTACTTCTACAGATCGGTATAGGCTAATTGTCTCTCCGCTAATTTCTCTCTTGGCCGAACCTTTACTGGAATTAACGATTCTCTCGGTATAGGCGCGCGCAGCATCTACTGCAGCGCCCAGGGCCGGCGTTACTTACTTGGCTCACCAGGTAATTTTGTGGGGAGGTATAATTTTAGAGCGCCATTGGTATACGCGCTGCGCACCGTAATGGGCGAATATCTAAGGCCCACCGAAATCGGGGCCTCTTCGGGAGGCGGGAAGAATGGGCGGGATAATTACCCATGAAGCCCACCACTCATTACCTCCTGGATCTCTTTTTTCTCTAGCGCCCTTAGGTACGTCAGCCTCCTCTCTTCCTTTTCTTCATCTTCTTCAGCTGAGAATTTTTATCGGTTGCTGCTTCTGCTCGGTATGAGATGTCTAGGGTATTTTTGTCAGAGACAGAGTTGAAAGGAAATAAATATCCCTAGCTGTACGTACGATGGAATTCGTTGTGTATTATTTAAAAGATGTTTATTAATTTATAATTTTTTTTTTTCTTACAGCTCGCAGCCTTCATGCCTCTGGTCCATTACAACTGCTCCAGACACTTGAGGTTCTTCCTTTGTGCCGTATTTGCTCCTGTCTGTTCGGAACACGTTGCAATGCAGATACCAGCGTGCAAGCCACTTTGTCTTTCCGTTAGAAGAGACTGTGAACCCGCCTTAACTACTCTTACCCTACCCTGGCCACATATGCTGGATTGCGAACGATTTCCGGATAACGGTGAGTTTCCAATAAAACATTCGTATAAGTGTTTTTACTTGAAAAAAATATATAGACTCCTAATGGTCTATTATTTTAGGAAATACTCTGTGCGTTCAACCACCGCCGGAAGAAACGCTACCGGAAACCGCACCACCAGCTCTGCCACCGGTGCAGCAGCAGTGGCCGGTAGTGCAACCGATTCAGCCGATACAATCGATGCAACCGGCACGAATCAATCAGCATCACCAATGTCCTCCGCACTTCGTCCAGACGCCCTTTGTCGACACGGTAATATATTCTCAAGGTTTTTCTCAGCCGTAGCCAAAGCCGATTCTTACCAAGAATCCCGTCTCAATACGCTCCAGAAGAAGACTCGGAACGAAACTTCAGATATATTCAGTATCCTCTTCTTTTTAGATATCCTGTGCTCCACGTTGCGGTGCCGATGCCTATTATCGTGCCGAAGACAAAAGATTTGCCGAGCGTTGGATGACCGGATGGGCATGGCTGTGCTTCTTGTCGACTCTCTTCACGTTGCTGACCTTCTGGGTGGAACCTTCCAGGTTCCGTTATCCAGAAAGACCAATAGTGTTCTTAGCATTGTGCTACAACCTCCTCTCCGTCGCTTATATTATACGTGGAGCAGTTGGCCCAGAGAACTTGAGCTGCGCCAGTCAGACAGATGGTCCCAGTTACGTACCTGTAAGTGTTTACAAACGAATCGTTCTGTCGTTTATATTCAAAGTTTCCTATGGCTTAAGGATAAATCTGAATATTCAGGTCCACGATGGTCTCAGAAGCATTCCCTGCACTATATGGTGGCTGGCTAGACATTACCTGGGATTAGCCAGCAGCGCCTGGTGGGCTGTTCTGTGTGGCTGTTGGCTGCTTAGTGCGAGAAACGAGTGGAGCAGCGAGGCTCTTCATAATATTGCTCCTTATTTACATGCCACGGCCTGGGGCGTACCGATTCTCTTAACTGGAGGTAAGCACGGCGACCTCAGTCTAGTGTGGCTATACTCATATTACATTATAATGACGCAACGAGTTGTTATTATATTTTGAATTATTATTAACCGGTTTTTATTTTATCTCAGGTAGTCTCATATCTCGGAACGTTGCTGCGGATGAGCTCACTGGTCTTTGCCAGGTATCCGAAGAGTCTGCACTGTGGCTCGAGGTACTTCCACATGCCACGCTTCTACTCCTGGGATGCATCTTCGCCAGTGTAGCTGGCACTGCTTTAGTCCGCGTACGTAGAGCAGTGCGCTCGGCTGGTCGCAGTGCTACCAAACTCGAGCGGCTTATGACTAGATTAGGAATTTTCGCGCTGCTATACGCATTGCCAGCCTTCGGAGGACTTGCCTGTATCCTTCATGAATCCTCTGTGAGACCAAGATGGCGGACTTTGGCTCTCTTGGCTGCTCTAGATTGCAGAGCAGCACAGAATTGCGATCCTGGGCCGGTTTACAGGGCTGCTGGACTCGAGGTAGCTTTACTCAGGTTGTTCCTGTCCCTCGTCGTTGGGGTTACTTCTGGAATGTGGGTCTGGTCTGGGAAAACTTGCAGAGCATGGAGTAGACTGCTCGCTGCACCGACTAAACCCCTTAGGCCACCACAGGTCATGCAGCCTCTTGGACATAATATGTTTCAAGGGTACAAACCGGACACTAATAACATGGCGTGAACAAATGTTAATGATATTTGTTCTTCTGTTTTTGGTGTATACTCCTTATCATGGCATTTTACCCTATGTATTAACTGGTGCACGTTTAAGACACTTTTCTGGTACTTCCTGTACTATATCTTTGACTTGCTGTTTCTGGTTCTTCGATACAATCTTTTGGGCGGAACGGTGCACTCGAGATGATTTATTTATTTATATATTTAGTCGACATTGTTTTGTATATCGTGTACAATTTGTGGCGGGTACTCTTATGAGTTTGATTGAGAAAATAGGATGATTTTTTTATGATGAATATGCGGTTTATACTTGACCACCATTAATGAAATGTTTGGCTTATAACATCACTGTAAATAATACTGTAAATATTGTAAATGAATGGTTAAAGTCACGGTAGCAACACTTAAAAAGTGCTCATGACAATTTAAATATTTCTATGCGTAGGATGCTGTAGTCTTAAGGTTTTGTACAAACAATACTATTTTATATGATACAATAAAAATATGTTTTTATAGAATATAAGAGTGCTTCTTTTTCTAGTAAGAACTAGAAAGCTATTTCCCTTTCACACTTATTTGGTCAATTTAAGTATTAAGAAGAACCATTCGTTGTTACAGCGAGGAATCTACCGTTTATTATTTTCTGATAATCTTGTTGAGGGAAAGTTTTTGTCATTTTAATTTGTGATGAATATTTTAACTGATTTCAAGTATATTCAGAATAAATATAATATCCAGTGAGACTGATTCTCTCTTGTTACCGTAGACAGAGTACACTTTTACCGTCAGTGGCTCTAAAATGATACTTCTCTTTATTCTTGTCCAATTCTTCATCGATAACAGAGAGAAATTATCTTGGACAAAGATTTAGTATTTGGTCCAACCACTTGTATCGCTACGAATTTGGAAAATCTCTAGCAGATATCCACTTTTCTGCAGACCTTGACAGACTGCCATTGCCAAAGCCATGAGGTCGCAGTAATGAAATTTATTATTTTCTTATTAAACAGACAATATCTTTCTTGTTATCTGTGCGCTAGATATCCAGGACGTTTACGTTATTTTTAACGTGAGCTCGAGATCTTAAGTGCGTTCCAGGTGTGTCTTCAGAAGCAGGTTGTATCCTCCATGACAAAAATGTCCATACTGCAAAAAACTTATTATTAACAGCCTCTGTTAGTCAATATCCTGCTGGAATTGTCTTGAATAGAAAGAAAAGAAGATTTAAAGTTAAAGCGTTATGGGGAAGAAGAGGAACAGGCAACCTGATGCCAACGAGGAGAGCAGTGGGGAATCGACTGAGTCCTATGAAGAAATTACTGGAGGTTAGAATTAATTTTTTATAATACTGTACAGATGAAAAATACTAAATTATTGTGTACTTTTTCTTTTCATTAATAAAATATGTTTGGGAACTTTCCAAACTGTTTGACTTATATATTCCTTCTGAGCAAATGATGTTATGTATCTTTGTTCAGTCTGTAATAATATTGAATATAAAGTTTTCATTATTCGTACATACTGCCAGTAAAGAATTTGTTGACTCAGCAAAGTTTTTTTGTTGAACCGATTAAATTGTTTTCTATCTATTTAGAAGGAATGTCCTGTCCACACGTGACCAAAGCAATTAATATAGCAAGGGTGAGAAAGATCCTAAGAAAAACTGGCATTAATACTGAGTGTTCAGCTTGTAAGAGAATCGATGGCAATTCGGTTAAGCAAGAAGAGGAATGGGTAAAATAAATTCATTGAATATGAAAACAAATTTTGATTAAATGAAATTTGTATACTGTAAAATATTATTGTTATAGTTTGCTCCTCTGAGTGGTCCTCTTTGGATTTGTATTCGTTGCGGTAATCAAGCTTGTGGCAGAAATCAAAGGCAACACGCGCAGGAGCATTACGCAACTCCTCACAGCGATAGTCATTGCTTAGTTGTAGATACACACGAGTGGAGTGTTTGGTGTTACCAATGCGAAACAAGAATTAATTCTGGTTACAGGTGAGATACAGTTTTACATATATATTACATTGAACAGTAATTGATCATCTTTTCATTGATATCTTGGGAAATAAAATAGTGTCGATAGACGTTGTAAGATATAAATTTAGCATTAGAATTTGTTTCCATTAGAAAACAATTATTGGAGATTGTGGAATTTCTGAAAAAGTTGGCTGCTACTACTTATGCCTCACAGCAGCCCAAAATGCCAGCAATTCCGTGTCAAATGGTGGAATCCGAAAAAAATAAAGAGAGACAACAAATTCCTAGCGATCTTCCGAAAGTAGGAGTAAGTAATCTTGCTCGCAATGAAATACATCAATAGTTTTTGAATTCTATGCCATAAAAAGATTCACTTATTGCTTTTTCTATGATTTATTAGGGTTTAGTAAATTTAGGAAATACCTGCTTCTTCAACGCTGTGCTTCAATGCCTAGCGCAAACTCCTTTTCTTACTAAAGTTTTGAACGATTTGCGTCCAGAAGGAGAATCATTTGTACTACCTGGAGGAAAGCATAAAGGAGCTGGCGACTCGGAAGAAGTTGACATGGTAAATTGATTTTCTGAAACAAAACTATTTTAAGTTACATTCTAACATTCATTTAAACGTTATTTAATTTGTGAAGCCACCAATGGAAGGATCCCTGGAAGGCTGGGGAAATTTTACTTCGATTCTGTGCAAAACCCTAACCGAGATGCAAACTTTGAATGGCCACCAACCTTACAGACCTTCCGAACTGTTAAGTTCATTCAGAAGAAAAACTTTACAGTGTACCGATGGAGGTCAGCATGATTCTCATGAATTGCTCAGATATCTCCTCGAACTTGTACGAAATGAAGACTTAAAAGTACGCTTTTTAACGCTTTTGTACTGATATAGTTTGACAATTAAATATTATTAATTTAAAAGATCGCTCATACAAAAATAAGTGTTTCATAATGAAGTTTATTAATTTTCCTCCACAGCGATATCAAAGACAAGTATTGAAGCAAGTGGGTCTTTGCGGAAAAATAGACCTACAACGCGTGGATATGAGTTTGAAATCAAGAGTGAAATATTATGGCAATCAAGCCAGTGCTAGATTGTTAGGTCCGGAACCTGTATTTAGAGGAGTATTGGTGTCTACTTTGGAATGCTTGGAATGTCACCACTCATCTCAGCGTACCGAACCATTTTTGGATCTCAGTTTGCCAGTTATGGCTGACAAGCCTCAGCCTCCTATTCTAAAGTGAGCGATATAAAACAAATTTGATTTTTTGACAAAGACCATAAGTAATTATCTAACATTAATTATTATATTTATTTAGAAGAAAGAACAGTGGCTTGGAAGACGCTTTCGATATGATGGACAATATCACGTCGAATGTTCCATCAAAGCATCAATTGAAAAAAGAGAAAAAAATCGCCAGAAAATATTGGAAGAACAGACGACAACATGGAAACGCTAACCACGAGTCCTGTGTAACCAATAACATAGTGATCTTCAGCCAAAATAGTATCGTGGAAGAGAAGCAGGGAAATAATTCTGAGAGCGGTAATTAAATAATTCTATTAATAAATTGTCTCCAGTCATACAATCAGAAGATTTTATCTTTTAGAGGAAAGCGATGCCGATGTCGAGGACAATATCGAAACGGAAGGTATGCCGCGACCGGAAATCGGAGAGTCCGGATATAGTTCCGAGAAAGTATCGGCAGTAGCCAGCCCGGTATCACCAGCTGATCATAAACGTTTGAATCAGTCAAACGAATCGGCCAATTTGAATTGTTTATCAGTTGATAACACTGTGCTACTCAGTCCCACAGACAATTCAGTATCCATAGAACTGAAGAATGAACTCAATACGAATACATTGAACACGCCTAGTCCTACCGATGTATCAATGATGGAATTGACCCAGGTCAAGTTGACCTCGGAATCCTTTAGTCCTGAAAAATTGAGCGTCGCCGTAACCGAGAGTCCAGCGAGTCCCAACAACGAGAACGGGCTACTGCCTGTATTATCCTTATCAAATTCACTAGCTGTGAATTCTGATCTGACAAGTCCTGAAGGACTCACGATAAGTCCCTTGAGCAGTCCTGTCACATCTAAGGACAGTCCCATTAGCCCAGTTTCCAGTGCCATGGATGGCGTTTATGCAGACAAGCTTGAGAGGCCGATATCCAGGCTAGAAGTCATTGAACCTGAATTAAAAAGCGACAAGGAAGACTCCTCCAGGTAAAATGAAAAGTGAACCGATTGATTTCCTTTGATCCTTAGTAAGATTGTTTAATAAATTTTTTTATAATAGAAAATCAATCCCGGACTTGGATACTGATGAATTTCAATCTGCTCAAAGTCGAGAGGACGATACTCTCACAAACTCTATAACGAATCATCAAAGCCAAAATGGTATCAGTGATATAACTACGGGATTGTCAAAAATTGGACTGGGTAGCGGCACTTATCAGTCTCCAACTAGATATCACACTAAAGAAGGAGAGTGTTCGATACAGTCATGCCTGAATCAATTTACAGCTCTGGAGTTGATGAGTGGAAGTAATAAAGTAAGTTGCGAAGCCTGTACTGCGAGGGAGAATAAGGTAATGATTAACTTTCCAAGTTACATAAATTTTGTAAAGTCTAAGCGAATCATCTAGTGAAATGGCAATGGCATTTTTAATCACCAGGGAAAAGAAGGTGCTACAAAAATGGTTTGCACACCCAGTACCAAGCAATATCTGATCTTAAGAGCACCAGCAGTCCTGATTCTCCACCTGAAAAGATTTCAGGCCCAAAGAGTTGGTTTTCGTAAAGTCACCAAGACTGTATCCTTCCCAACTGTATTGGATTTATCACCAGTTTGCAAGGATCACAAAAAGCCAAGACTCTATTCCCTCTATGGTATCGTAGAGCACAGTGGTACTTTGCATGGTGGACACTACGTAGCCTATGTCAAGGTATATTTAATGAATGGCAAACTATTGCACTCTTAATTAATATCTCATTTCTTAAACTTCAATATACATTTACAATTTTGATTATTTCATTTCCCCAGGCAAGACAGCCGCTGAGTCCTGATGATCCAAGATGGTCATTCCTGCCATCGAAGGATGTCAAAGAGACCGAAGGAAGTTCCAGCAGTGCCAGTTCTGATTCAGAAAGTGAAGAAGCATCGGCAAGGGCTCAACCAACAGCAGAGCCACCGCCAGGTCGATGGTACTACGTTTCTGACTCCAGGTAAATATTCCCACTAAATTTCCCAATAAAACACCATAACCCCAACACTATCGATTTTTTTATAACTTCAGAGTGATGGAGGTCGACGAATCAACTGTACTGCAGAGTCAGGCGTACCTTTTGTTCTACGAAAGAATTTTGTGAGCTGCTTTACGAATCCTATAACCACCTAAGGCTGGTTCACAATTGGCATCGTAATCGTGTCATGGAAATAACATAACCCGAGAAACTCTTCAGAACAATTAATATTTCCGGCAATCAGTTTAGAACAACTTCCCCAAAGGTTGCAGTACGGATTCGAGCTACTAGGAACATGCGTTCATCATATGATCGAGAGCGACTACAAATCAATGATCTACGATTACTTTTAACATAAATTAATCTTTAAAGCGAAGCGAAGCCGAATCGAGCGATCACGGATTTTTTGCATAACGATAAATTGTATAAGTGAAAAGAAAAAGAGGATGTCAGTAATTAATTATCTGTAAGCCTCTGACGTTATTCCTTGCAATTAATCAGAAGTGCATTTGTTTTCCTAATGGATTGAAAAGACGTTCTTCTCACTTTTTCTTTAGTTAGTAAGCATACTCGATTAACATAGCCAAATCAGCTACCATTAGTTAGCAATCTTTAGAACAATTCACTTTCTAGTTTTTAATTTCTACCTGTCGTACGAAAGATCGGCCTGGACCGCCGTACACTCTGCCATAAGAGTCGCGAATGTGCATCACTTTTATTCTAAGTTTTATTTACGTCTTATTCCTGAATGTTTTATCTTGAAAATAAAATCGAAACACTCGAGAATCGTTATCCATTATTGATCCAATATCACGACTAATTAGCCCACAAAAAATCAAGAATCCATACCACGCATCCCAATTAAAATCAATGAATTCAAAAGAAATACATAAATTCAAAATGTCTTCGTCGTACCTGCCAACAAAGGAAACCAGTTTCCTCTACAGGGAAGACAAAGTTCTACGATCGTACAATTAAATAGAAAAACATTTATTTCACAATCCATTGGCAATAACATTGATACAAATTTGTTATATATAATATAATATTTCATATAATATTAACATAATAATAATAATAATAATAATTCATATTCGTCCACGTTATTTCTTTTCCTACGTGAGAAATTATCGCGCGATCGTGCCTCCCGCGTTAATTAAATAAACGATAAGAAAATTTATCCGTTTAACGACGTTCGCGACGTCTCCGATATAAACACCAAAGTTTCGTTACGTCTAACAATTAATTTGTCGCTACGTACCGTATCCCTAAAATATTAAACAACAATTCATTCTCTTTTTCCTTCTATCCTCTCGATTCTCTCTTGATCCTCTGTCGGATATATATACATATATATCAACATATATAACGTAGGTTAAAAAAAAAAAGAAAGAGCCCGTAAAAACGTCGCAACTCTCTCTGTGTCAGCAATACACGGTATTGCAAGATTTCAGTGCAGAAATACACATACATGCTCATATATGCTAATCATATATTAAATTCTCAGTATCTCTCCGTTAAATAAATTCGAATAATTGATAACAATATATAATATCTATAATAATGACAATGACATAAGAATGAAAAGAAAAAAAAATGTTCACGCCAAACGCATCGTCGCGAGCATGGGCGTACGCCTTTTTGCAGTGCGTGCACGCGCTCGTACGCACAGACGTGATTGGTAGTGTGAAAAATATTGTATAATACGAAAAATCTTGTCCTCTTTCCGTAAAAAATTTTTTAAACTATCTTCTTCGTTTATATCAATATTTTACACGACGCCATTTTGCTAATCGGCGACAAGGCAGGGCAGACCTGAAACGTGCCAAGTGCGCGGATTCGTATGATTATGCGAAACGATCGTCTGGACGCGTAGTAAGCAAAATAGAATAACGATAAAAGTGAAAAAAAGAAACGAGAAATGCGACTCCATCGGTTAAAGAACAGGCTTGAGTGAGTCTGGCGAATATTTGATAAACAAGGTGACAAGTCAAAGAGTCGCGAATAGGAACATACGATTTTCAATGCGAAGGTATGTGGTACAGGGTGTCTTACGTAAAAAAAGAACTACTCAGTGAATATTACCGACATGAGAATTACAATGGAACACACGGTATATGAACTTGTTTACCAGCGAAGGCTGTCCTCTTGTATGCTCGAACGAGACATACGAGTCTCGGTTATAATTTACAGTCGCTACTCGGCGTAGCTGAGTATCGCGAATGACGTTTTCAGTACATATTTTGTTGCCGGTAGCTAAGAGCACGCCAAATATGTAAAATGATCGAGGTGAGTAATAGAGGATAAAATTTGTCTTCGAGCGTTTCTCAAGAATCGTCCAGACCTGATTCCTCGTAGGAGAAGTGAGAGAAGAAAAATATAAAAGTCAAATGTGTTTTGGATTAATTTAAGGAACGTCCGAGCGACGCTGGATATGCAGAAATCTTGAGACTCAATGTGAGTCGCGTGATCTCGTGTTATCGAAACGTGACGGATGAAATGAGAAAAAGATTTTTTTAACAATTAAAACAGATATATTCGAGGGGACAGATATTTGCAAGTAATCCTAGGTGGTCTTAACCTAAAAAAATAAAAATGCTCGCGACCTATCGTATAATGCCCTATTTAGTTTGTCGCTGGCTGTAAAGTAAAAGAAGAAAAAAAGAAGTGCGAACCTACACGTGCTTCCAAAAGAAAGTCTACAATGTACCTTCCGATCCTCGACCGAGAAAGAAAGTTAGCCGCTTGGCTAACCCGGCGAAGATGCGTGAAAATAATTGTTTATTCACAAACGGTATAAATGACTTATGCACGCCATTCCTTCTATACGTAAAGTCGAGGTCGCTTTTCGTGTATAAAAGAAACAGGGTGGATTTATTATTCGATTAGTTACATTATATTATTATGTATTATCAGTGTGTACAATTGTGTACCGTAAGACTTCCAATTGATTCGGACGAGTCTACAACCGTAACTGACCTTCGTCACATAATGGTACTGGCTGGATTTATTTCAAAATCCACGAGATCCAAAGAATCACGATTTGTTGGTTATTCGACAAAAGGAAAAAGGAATTGGACCATTGAAAATGTTCAATTAGAAATTATTGACGTTTAGCGAGGTTCCAGCTCACAATTTTTAGATTTTCGTGTAATCCAGTAATGTTCAATGAAGGGGAATGATATTGTGATAAGGAGAAACGTAAGTCGTGACAAGACTCGTGGATTTTGACAGCGCAACGCGGTTTCCTTGTCGCTTTTTTTACTTTTGTAAGTTTTTTTTCTCTGTAAAGTCAAGTGGCTTCTTGCTTCTCGTAATCTCCCGGGATCACTCTCACGGAGGGTGCTGGGGATTCTACGATGACATTTCAGTCATCGAAATACTATACTGTGCGTAGCATTCGGTAACGCGAGTATCGTCCGCTTTACAATCGATGCCAGAGGCTCGCGAGACCTCGAAGAAAGTATATTGTCCCTGAGGATGACTGTTCGCAGATAGAAAAGAAAAGGTGTAGCGTGTATCTACAACAAATATGGCTACCGGAAGCATTCGTCTTTTCTGGAACATCTTCATCCTGCACGAGGATCGCCACGCATTCCTACCGGATCCTCACCAGGTCTCGGTTCTGGCAGGTTGAAATTAGACCATGTTACTAAAATCCAGGTAGACGAATACCCCTACCTCGTCAATAGTAAACGCTAAAGGTTTGGCCTGTCAACCGTAGAACTTTCCATCCTAAGGCTTGGGAAACATCGCCAGGATGGCGGCACAGATCTGCTGAGGATCCGTTTCGTGTGGATGCAGCGCCATCGCAGCTTGTACCTGCTCCTCCGGGAAGATATTCGCCAGGTGATAATGTAACCGACGTCTTGCATCCTGGGCCTGAGTGCCCCAGGATGCGTGGAGTCCTGGTGCCGAGGGTGGTGACGGTAGCAAGTTAAGCTGGGGATCGGATGCTCCTAGTCTCTGGACCCTGGAGGGTGCTGGTAGGTTCGATCCTCTTGGTGGCCAAGCACGATAGGAATCCGGCGCAGATGCTATGCGTGTAACGTGCTGATGATGATGCTCAGGATGCTCCCAGCTGAAAAGTGCACATATCGGCAATGTGATAAATCAAGCAATCATCGTGCTGTACGGGGACTGGTCGAAGGATAATTTTAAACTCTAGCTGACCTCATAGCTACGGGATAGGGAGACTCGTTGCTTGCGTGCCTCGTCAATGGTCTGTGCTGCATAGTTGAGTGTGATGGATTGATGACAGGTTGTTGCTGTAATGCCTGGTGCTGTTGTTGAGTCTGTTGCTGCTGGGGATACCTTCGCAGTTGGTACAGCCTTGGATCGCAGGCAGGATTAAGCGTGAGCTGTCTCTGGAGCTTCCTGTGCATGTTAGCTGGCTCAGGATCCGTATTAGCCACCCTGGGAGCAGGCCATCCAACCGGAGAGGGATATCCTGGACGATGAACATTGTTATTCCCACGGCCGCTCTCATATAATTCTCCACGTAATGAAATAAAACCTTAACGCGTACCTGGGGTATTTTGTGCTGTGGGCATCTGTTGCGCGTACACAGCAGGATTCGTCTGCGCAGAATCCGCGGTGACATTCTCTACAGATCTACTCTTGGGGACGGATGGTGATTGGATAGTAGGTACAGCCGACCTAGCCTTACAGAGTGGCTGATGCTGGGGCACAATGCCCGAGGTAGACGTGGAGGAGGACAAGGGAAGACTTAGACTAGGACCCCGTGCCTGTAGATGACGTTGAGCGTGCTCCACCAGACGTTCAGTAACTGATTTATGAGGATGAGGACCACGTTCAGGATGACGAAACTTGCACTTGTTGCCGTACGTACATTTCTAATGAGACAAAAAGCCAAGAAATTGTCAATGACCATCCGCATTGATTAAATTACATCAATCGATCCATTCATTTTACTGACCTTAGCATAAGGACAAGGAGGTGCTGGATCGGCTCTTCGCGATCCAATCCTGAGGAAGTTATCGAGCGTGGGTCCACTCCTTCCTAGAGGATCATCAGGCGGCATAAAACGATCGTTAACGAAACTGTACATGAGGATCCTCTCCTCGACGACTTTCCTGAACTCTGGACTCTCCTGCGCCAGGTCTCTATAATTGTCATTGCTCACGACAATCCCATCAAGTTCAGCAGCCAAACGAAGGATGTATCTGTCGTCGTAGCAGACCATGCGCTTGCCGCCTACCAATCTGTGTCAACAATAAGTGAATAACAGAATAAACAAATGGAGTAATTCCACCCTGGCACAAAGTATCACCGCTAATAATACACGAAGTAGTCGAAAGCTAACTGATGAATATCATCGAGGACTACAAACCTGGACGGTGTGAATACCAGAAGCCGATCTCGTTCCAGCTCGCCTAGGATTTCTTGATCAGCTATGGGGTTATCGGGTCTGGATGCTTCCTTCCGCCATTTTGGTACAAATACGGTGATCTCCTTGTGTCCACGGGCACGAAACCAATCGACACAAATCTTAATGCCCCTGCAGGAGAAGACCTTTTTGTTTCCATGACTCTTGGCGACATTGCTACCGTCAATGACCACAGGACGTAGCGCCGAGGATAAGGATCCATCGTCCACAGGTAGATCAGCCTCTAACAGGTTATCTGAATCATCCTGAGTATCCGTAAGCTTTGGCGAACTTGCGCCAAGCTTTATTAACTCCGCCAGGAGTTCATTCTGACCTGGATCTGGTCCCAGCTTGTGTAAGGCTGCCTGTACCAGTCTTTCCGTATAGCCAAGCTTCAACGCGAATTCCACCCTGGCTGTGTAACCTGTTTGAAAGAAATAAGAAATCATCGTATCTAACTATGCTAATTTAAATTTATATTGGAAACTTAGAAACCCGGATGTTCGTGTGCAAACGAAAATTCTCTGCATACCTTTCAGAAATCTATTGATCTACCTATGTTGAAAATTATTCACATTCTCAGAGAAAGTTTGAAGGAGTATTGTGAAATCAAAAACAACCATCCTTCATTACTCTAAGGGTAGATAGAGGGTCATTGAAATTTCCTCAAGCGTATTAATCTTACCAGGACTTTGAATAGGGGATGGACCCTGTACAGTGACATATTCGGCAAACTCAGCTGCCAGGGTGTCGGACGTCGTGCGGGAGACGTCCGAGTGTGTCGACGATGATACTTGTGATTCAAGCTGAGGATGAATAGCGGATGATCCAAATGAATCCTCTGCCTCGTAATCGCTGTCGTAGGACGAGTCTTCGGCCTCGGCTCCACTTCCGGCACCGAGTACCGTGCAGTCGACATACCTCTGAAAGTGACAAGAAAAACCAAGAACGTCAGCGGGAATATTTCCATAACAAGGGAAACAAGTGTTCCGACGCTGTTTACGACATCGCATCCTGTTAAACGAGACTCGGTCACGTAGGCCAAAAACTGGCTGCGCTGTCTCCTCCCACGAGCATAATGACTATCTATGCAGTACGCTGATTTATACGTAGCCAGAAAGCATTGATGGCGTTTTATCAAATAAAAACATCTCGGTAAGACACAACGTGTACCCTGGTTACAATAAACATAATTTCACGGTTATGTCTCGTAAAAACTCCTAAACGTTCTTTTCACGGTCTTTCTTTTCAAAAGTCATATAACTTATAGAACAAATACCCCAATGAAAAAGTGTCCGCCAATAAATCCTACGTGATTTGCATTATCAAAATTTTCTTTTATCAAATTTCTCATAATTTACCCGTAACGCGTAAATTCAAATTGATCCGTGGATCTTTTAAAATTTGTATTCTCTATTATTCGTTCTAGGTACCGCCCTCTGTGTAGACGTAACTGGCACGCGCATGCGCATAAGCGTGCGACGAATAGCATCAAAAATGGCGGATGATCGGCACGAGTAAAGAGGAAGCAAGACGCGTGATTTAAGAATGATAAAAAGAAAGACGCAGAAAGGTACGGAGTGAAAGAGCTATTGCATTGCATCTTCCTGGACTCCGACGCGCCGGTATCATTCTTGTATCTCCCTATCTCAGATCTTATCGCGAAGATATGGCCGGCGAGAGAGAATATCTCGCTACGAAACCTTAGGGTTGCCTTGTGGATCCCGCGGTAAATAATGACTCACAGATTTATGGCTACACACATAATAGTCGGCGCGTCCCTCCTTTCGTTACGGTTGCTACACGCGACGAGGGACTCTCCTCTCATCTTCCCATAGAAACCCCATAAGTACAGATAGAGGTTATGTCACGCGGGGTTGCTCCATGGAAAATTTCTATCGCACACAGGACGTTTTTCATTAATTTACTAACCCCTTGTTCGCTCCAAATATACGCTAATGAGTCACTGATCTATTCCCAGGTTAATTTATATGGATTCAATGCATATCCAATTTATCGTCGAAGGAAGGACATCACGCGAGAGGACGTTGTAGGACTTCCGGGGAAATTGAGGAAGGAACGAGAAATTAAATTGACCGAAGGCACCAGGTGTCGGAGAGGTCATGGCAAAATCGGAGTAACCTTTCAACAGTGTGTAAGTATATATGAAAATACGTAGAGCCGACGTGTCGATGAGCAGGATATGTTAATGCTGACTCTAATAACAGTGAGTTATCTGACTCATTCGCTGTATAGAAATGAGTTAAAGTCATGTGCTATTCGCTACGTCGCTCGATTAGCCCTACGGAATTGGCTGTCAGAATGTGCATACACGTATTATAATGAATATATGTACTGGCAAGATTCGTGACGCTCGGTATAAAATAACACGGGATATTTAAAAGAACCAAAGTCGGCTTGTAATTTCAGCCAAGTCAAAACAAGTCCTAAACGGATCCCAGAGGTTACCTCACCAAGTGGCAATCCAGATCGCTGACGAATACCAACGTTGTTTTGCAGTCGACATCGACGATCTCCGTGACTCCCCTATCCAGTGGGATTTATGACAGTCTGACTTACACAGAGCGTTATAAATATGCTAAAACGTCGATGCGCCACAGTGTCTAGAGAACTCACTGCACTCTAGGGGTGAAAAACCGAAAGTGAAATAACCGACGAATTTCTTTATCGCGAGCATGAGAGAGAAAAGGAACATGGCAAGCAAGATAAAAATGGCATTCCGTTCACGCGTCTGTATAAGGAGTACGTGATGAGCTATAAAGTAAGTATACAGTGAAAATGGTGCGTTACGAGAAGAATAAAAGAAGAAGCGACTTCGTGAGCAGCGAGAAATTATCGTAAATGGGGCATAGCTCTCCCAGGTTGGCGGATGTAACCATTAGCAGAGATCCAGGTGAAAGTAGCGGGACGGGATCGAGATATCAGGGTCGACTGTTCTACGAGCTGAGTATCGATCAGGACAGGTGTAACCGACAAAAATCTCTGGTACGAATGTCAATACTATTATTAAACGTTAGATTCGCGATTGGACAGTGTCAAACCTTTCGATGCTGCAAAGTAATCGTCCGTGGGCGCGTCGAGCGCGACGATCATCCTAACCTAAAAATCTTGATTTTCTCTAGCGACAGTGCCTCGGGTGAACCTTGTTCCCGAGTTTACCTGCTTTCCATGAAAAAGCGGAAAGCTCATCAGCGTCTTCTGCAATAAATTTACAGCAACCTTGCGCGTTCGCCCACCACTCCCGGATCTAGTCTAACTCTCACAGACGTGCTACGCGTCGAGGAGGTTCGCGCTGGCACACACTACACATACATCATACACTCAGCGAGGTACACATCACGCGTGCGATTTCTCAAAGATACGAATGACGTATGAGGACGTTCGCGAAGTGAGGCTCCTGGTAGGAAAGCATTCGAATAAATAAAAAAATGTTCCCTGTACACAATACCCGGGCAAGGTATTCGTATACCATAACCTACGTATGCTAGGCATGCCTGACTTATCGAGACAGTGAAATCTTTAATTTCTATAAATTTCTATTGACAGAATTTCATAGCTGGTCGGTTCCACTTTCACGGATACAAGAAAGACCCAAGGAAGGAAGAGCAGCCCGAGTAGTGTACGAGAAGCTGGTACGGTTCCCGTTAAGCCATAGAAAATCAGCAGAACCGAATAAACGACGTGGCCTCAGGCGTGGATGTTCTTTAGAAGAAAAACAAATAAAATGAAGATTCAACTAGGATCCCTTTTCCGTGATTCTACCGTTAATACGCCATAGTCCTGTACCGTATGTAATAAAATGTTTATTTTCAGAAATTCTGTATACATCGTACGTATACGCTATGTGTAAACTATATAAAGTCAGTCTCCTGGAGGGAAGCCTTTCCGCGAAAAGCCTTACGACAAGATAGATGGAACCAGGTCGGTTAAACGTGTCGAACGCGATGTCCAGGTCTACTACATAGCCGTAAGTGTTATTATCCTTTTTATTTTTATAATCCCAAGGAGTTTCTTTAGCGGCATCCTCGTTATCGTACATCCTGCCGTGCATGCATGCATCGACGGCTGCGTGCAACACTGTCGCAAATAGCTGGTCCCCTCCGAGAGCCATTACACAGCAGAGCCCAGGAGTCTCCGGTGGCTGGTGGACGATCAGGCTCATAAATAAAGTATCACCAGGTCCCTTATGCACTCTGGACACGAGGATACTACATTGGGATTCTTTATTACGCGTTACATAAAAGGGTCCCAAGAATACGTTTGGAGTGCGTGATACGACGCGTGGGCGCGCGTCGCTCGTTGCGTGTTCGACTTATAATGAAAGGAGCACTCTCTGGAGAGAGAAGAAAAAAAGGAAGAAGGAACAAAAAATTGAGTATTCATCCCTGACGAGCTCTTGTCCCGCTGAATGACAAACTCATGGACGAATCTTGTATACGTATAGTACATATGTAAAAGGCACATGTGCACGTATGCCGTGTGGATACTTTTTTTTAACGCGTGCTCCGTGGCGTGCGTTGGGCCAGTTTCTTTCTACGTCTTCCACGAAACTTCTACGCTCAAGAGAGAGAGAGAGAGAGAGAGAGAGAGAGGGGAGAGAGAGAGAGAGAGAGAGAGAGAGAACGATGCCCGTCGGCTCCCTTTATTCGTTAGAGGCTGGCTTTCTCGCTTGAAGCCACGTTGGGATTTCCAGAATGTTTACTGGCTCGTCTCATTCTTGAGAAATCCTTTCAATTCGTTAGTTACATTTATATCGAATCTATATGAGATACAGTTACGTACTGTTATTGTACGACAGTGGCGCCTTTGTTGTGCAAACGCTTGAAGCCAGTCACAGTACTGATTAGTGTAAATTGAGGACCAACAATTTCCAACTCATTCGCACATCATCTCGACATTGAACGATAACGTGCACGCTGAAGATGTTACACTCGACTGAAGTCATTATTTGAGAGATAAAAAAAATGTGGATACGTAATCATGACTTGGAGTATATTAATTATAACAGATAGAAAAAGTTTCACGCGCGAGTAACGAGTGCTCCATCTATAAGGGAACTCCAAGAAATATTTCAATAAGAATTCAAGTGACTGTTCGAGTCCCAGAAAAAAAAAGGTGAGTCTCCAATCACGCGTCGTTCCTTCAGGACGGCGTCCGTTGACAAGCCTAATTATTTTTTCAACCCCGTGTCTCGGTGCGATCGTTAACACACCTTCTTTTTTCTCAGCAGACACACCAGGGCTACACTCCGGCACGTTAAATTTATCATCGCTCAGCCCTGTTTTGACACATGGTCGCCGGGCTAGGATTTTCTCGGCGTCATAAATAATTGTCGCGAAGTGCGCGCACGCCTTAATTACGTGCGAGCCAGGGACAAGACGCGACAAACGCTCGACATAAATCTACGTAAATAGAAGGAAGCGAGGAATACACTCCCGTTATTACGCGCGAGTATCCGGCGATGCGTATAAATCAAGCGAGCAAAAGATAAGGGAACGAAGAAAGTCCGAGATGGAATGGCAAGAGTAGAAGAAGAGAAAGAAAGAAAAAAAATACCGCCCAAGAGTTCCGCAAGGAAAGTCCAAGAGGACATAAGGATACTCGCGACACGGATATGGCCTTTCTAAGCTTCTCTACGTCTTGACTCCAGGCACGATCCTCATCCTCCGCCTCTGTCTCGCTCTCTTTCAGCTGACGGTGCTGCTGTTACGGTTGGTGCCTTGAGGACCTGGCCGTCGCGTTTACGGTACCGGGCTGAGCGCCATCTTGAAAAATTCTCCCCTTAACTCATCCGCCAGAGGATTCCCCAAACTGGTTCCCATGCATGAGGACACGGGGAGCAAATTCCATGGGACTTATAATCCGGCTTTAAAGGACCCGCCATTTCGATGCTTGTAAATTCAATGGCGAATCCATTTGTAACTCTTAACCGGTACTACAAACCGGAAGTCAATTTCTACTCCGATGATCTTCCTCCTCTCACAAAAGAATACAACGCATACCCCGAGCTGCAGGTATAATTCTATAAAAGTATTTGCGTATCGTGCTCATTCTCAAGATCCAGAGAGCCCCCGAGGAATTATTGTTATTAACTGAAGTCCTGGACAGGATGCTGGTCCCGGTACCGGAAGTGGCCGTGCACGATTCTGACCCCGAAGAGTCTCGACACGGCCGTCCAGTACGAGAGAGGTAAAATGCAGATAAAAGAGAAGGACCTCGCGGGAAGTGCTATATGGATGGCAAAGAAACACGTCCGTCGAACAGGATGGATATACGTTTATGCATACATCGTTATTGGTGCTTCACACGTAACGTTCGCGTACGAGGTATAGTAACGCCCACGTGCCGCATAAAGGTGCGCACACAAGTGCGTGGCCTCGATAGACGGAAGAGGCGACCGTGACCCGGAAGCGTCTACGTAAGTACCGTCGAATAATAATATAAGATTTGACGAGTTACACGAGACACTGATACAAAGAATTCTTCCCACAGAATCCAAAGGTAAAAAAAAGATGGCCGACGAGCCGTAATCACAGCGAAGGAATTATTAGCGAGCACGCGACCGCAATTAAACGGTGGATCTTGCGGGCTGCTCCGAAATTTCGTACAAACGAGTAAATTGTGTGTTCCGAGACTGTACCTAGAAGAGAGAACGAGGCGCAGCGGAAATACAGCGGATGGGAAGGTGGCACCAACCGCGTCTTTACGACTCTCGGTGCGAGTGACGTTGATATCAGGGAAGCTGCGGTTTTGCCAGAGCGACGAGGGACGAAGAGGACGAAGGAGGAGTACAAACGAGTCGGTTTCCACGAAGACTCTCCTCTTCTTTTCTCTTGGCTCCTTGGACGTGCTTTGCGTCCTCCGACTCGTCAGAGCGTATCCCTCCATCGACAGTCACAGTAGTGACAGGTCGAAAAGAAAGGTAAGGACATCCTGCGTCTTACATAAATTCAAAAATCCCACGAATAAAAAATCGATTCAAAAGGCTCGATACCGACGATTAATTCTCTCTTCGTTAATTAATTTCAGCCCAACTGCGTGTAAATTATTATACTCAAAATGTCAGCAGCCTCCGTCACCGTACGCGCCTCCTCGAAATTAAATCTCGCACGACACAGCATTCATATTTTCACTCTCTTAACCAGCGAAGATACTGCAGCTGTACCGAGTAACGAAGACACAGATATAAAAAAGTAAAAATCATCCTGGCTTCTAATCATCGAGAAACCAGCGATAAGTCTGTTTTCAAATTGCAAAAAAGATTGCATGCTACATATACGAGACACGTATAAGCGTTGGTGGGCGTGGGTCATACGGGTGCGTACACACGTCGCCAGTGAGATCGCAGGTGTCGAGCTGTGATTCTCTGGGGCAGTTTCGAAGAGAACAAGAAGAAAATAAAGGAAAGCGACGGTAGCTGTATGGGGGAAAAAGTGGAAGTCGGGTCAACGGAAGAAAATATCCTCCCGCTTACCGTTTTCACGCTAAAGTGAAAAAGACTTCGTCGCGCCCAACCTCGGAGTCCTGGATGCGCCTACTTTCTCCGTGGGAGAGAAGTTGTGAGTCGAGCCTTCGATATTTCCTAGGTGGGCGAGAGAACTCGCCATCCTGCGGCACGGCGTCAAACGTCCATTGCAAAGTGGACGATCGATCGGCGACGTTCATACGAAACGGGAGTCCGTCCAATCGCCTGGCGATTAAAATAGAAATGTGGACAGGGCTTTAACTAGGAAGCCGTGCCATAGAGCTATAGAATACTAAGTCACTCGCCAGCAGGCTCGACTCTCTCGGGTATGTCTACCTAGAGCGTGTACGTAGCTCTGGGCGAGGCGGCGCCATAACTGTAGCAATGAGATTCTCCGTGAAAGATTTTCTCAAAACCAAACCCGGTCAAAATCTTACGTAAATACAATCTTCAGGGAGTAGACAAAAAAAAAGTTAATCCGAATTTATCCAAAACGACTTTTATTTCCGTGAAAAAAAATCCCACGCGTTACACGTGTCTGTGCGTTCCTAAAATCTCGTGTACGATAAAGATTTCTTAATGGATCCCACCGTTAAAAAATTCATCCACGAGGAAGGCTGTTCGTAAATGATCCTATGAAATGAAGACAGGCTTACCGGAAGATCGTTACTGGATCTTTCGTAGGCGCTTAGTCCGCGTCCTTCTGCTTTTCTATTTATTCGTAAGACACTTCCACGAGTCTCCTACTCTCAGACGCAATTCTCTCCCGAAGCGTATCTAACGGTACGGATGCTGCGCTACGCGTAGTTGGTAGTCGCTGTATGTATGTACGTATATACATGTAGAAACATGAAAGCGATTTTCTGCGTATTATCCTCGAGATAAACACTGCGTACCAATAGGCACAGGCCGAGGCCTTTGGGCGAGCCACCATAAAGCGACTGCGACCGGCTATGCGACTTCTCGTTTATCATAAAGCCGAGAAGTTACAGGAGTCGAGCAACCGGTTCGGCGATCGGCTCAATGGGTTTTCATACGAGGACAAATTTATCTTACATTAGCTGCTGCGCCTAATTCGATTAAGATATAAGGCATTGCCGAGACATCCACGTGGGAATCTGATATTAATAATGATCATAGAAAATCTATAGGACACTAGAGACATCCATATTGATTTTCAATATTTTTCAGTTTTCCTATACCCGTGGGGAGACCACTTGGTGGACTGGATTCTTCAGAGAAAGATGGCTGCCCTGGACAGTGGTCGAGTCAGGTGCCATCATCAAGGGCACCGTTCGCCAAAAGAACCAGGTAGAGCTATTAGCCAGGAGGAAGACTGTTAACTGTGCAATTTTCAGTCTAATTAAAAGAAACATCCTTGCCATTCCTTCGGGATGCCGCCGCCAATGGATACCAGATTGACCGATGTCCAATCAATGAGAAATAACCAGAGATTAAATATCTGCCAATACTTCTGTGCCCGTGGACTAGAGTCATAACGACGGATGCTGGATTAATTTCCTGTTAACCCGTTCCAGGATAACGAGACAGCCTGATATCAGATAACGAGCAATTAAGGCTGCTACGATTCGAGGGTACAATTGTCAGGTTGGATCGTCGCGCTAGAACGCGGGCCGGATAGCAAAGTAATTAACGATTATAATTGGCATGAATATTCGTAGGTCGAGGTGAGCACTGGCAGAAAATCATGGAGGTAAATTGAAATCGTTCGCGATGGCCATTAGAAAATTTCTCTGGCGTCGCCGCTCCTCGTGTACACACAATTCTCTGACAGGTACCCGAAGTGAATGTACAGTGGCGATTTCACAGTTTTGTCGTCACAATCGCTTTATATAAATAAACGTTGAGGACGATGACGCAACAGCCACGAGATTATCGTGATTTTGCTAAGCCGGTGACATAACCTGCGTAACAGCCAACGTCACAGTTCGCAATCAGCTTAGCCAAAGAGCATTGCGTATACAAATCTGGTGAGAAGAGCAGGTATCTACAGTGCGTAACAGGTTTATAAATAATGCGAGTAATAGCGACTCGACGCCTGTGCAAGTTCTATTAAACATTATTAAAACGAGACAATAATTTCTACCTTTCCAGCGACTGTCATCCTGTAGTCAATCTTGGTCCGGAACGATATCCCGATAACGATAGGTCGGCTGACGCGAAGAAAAATAAAGGATCTTTCGAACGCACTTGTCACGCCATTTAAAACAGACACATCACATTCGTAGAATCTTAAAACTTCGTTTTATCCTCTAATGTTATCTCTCTACGCTTCGCCACCGATTCCACACTTCACCAACTTCACATCCGTCGTCGGGTATCGCCCTGGTGATTCGTATCCCGATAGCAACCAACCAGTACGAGACCAGTCAGCAAATCCATAAACACAGCTTTACGAAGAGCCACCAATTTTTACTTCAACCGTGTCGCACGCGTATCGTACCAGTACAAAAATACCGTACAGACTCTAATATACAAAATTGTCACTGAAGTGAATCAGTGATAACGAACTAAATTATCCAGCGATACAGCCTCGCGTGTAAACGCCCTCTGCACTGTTCACCGTACCGTTTTAAAACCAGGAGAGGAAAGTAACGACGGCGACTCCGAGTACGCCGGATGAGAGGAGGAACAAAAAATAAGAGCCGAAACGGTACCGCGCACAACAGCTCTCGGCGGCGGCCGGTTAGTGAATGGAGCCTCTGAGTGCCTCACGGTACAACGTCACTACCCCCACTCTTCTCCCAGGACCACGGTACATGCTCCCCACCACACGCCAAATGGAGAAGTACCCCTTCCCCCGCTCCACCCCGCTCCCACCACATTGCCGCGGACTTCGCCCGTGTGTGTTCGTGATTGTCGCAGCAGAAGGCACGTGACGTCAGCAGTGGCGCAACAATCAAGGGTGCAAAGGGTGCACTCGATACAGGGTGGCACCGCTTTAAAGACAGTAAAGTGACGTTGGTCACCTTTTGCTCTCGTAACTGCATGCTCAGTCGGTAAATGGGATTGTCTACCTTACACGGTAGAGACACTGCGATGGTATGGTTCCAGTGACGTCAGTGTAACACACTAGAGACAAGTATAAAGGTTACACACGAATATATATATATATATATACAGTATATGAAGTATATACACAGTCACCATACCACGTGGACGTCAATAATTATCGCCTCGCAGGAAGCCATAAGCAGTACAGCGATTATCAAAAGGAAAAAGCCTTTATAAAGAGAGCAACTGTCGATTGAAAGATTAGAAAATTCGGTAGTAAATTTAAATCGGTAACGACATTCGTTACCGACGTCTCTTTTCCTTCGTACCGCCCATCTTGCCGCTCACGATATCCAATAGTAATTACTCCCTTGTGCACGATTATTAGTAATTGCGGATCATTCTCGGCGATCGGCCGACACGGACTAATTACCCAGAAGCCTTACTTTGCGTGAACACTGCCGTGCGACGTAACGTGTACACCGGCACGTCGAACATGTGTGGTACGTTATTAATAATTATTTTTGATTAGTTTATCACAATGTAATTGAATAATCTCTCGTAACGTTTTTCATTCCAGAAAATTCACCGAGTTCTTTCGACCCACCGATAATTCATGATTTCGCTCTTGGTACGGCACTGAACGTCACCCGTCGCCCGGGACTGACCAATGGAGAGGCGGTACCGCGGATCCGGGTGTCTACCCCACCTTCCTCTTCGGCTTCGCTCCTTGGAGAACGGACGGTCAGACAGACAGACGTACGGCATCAAAGAACCTACGGCCGAATCTAATAATATTGAACGACCGATCGACCTGTCGACTTTTACATTTAAACTACCTATGTGCCTGTCAATTATACGTATGTACATATGTGCACGGAATCCATGTGTGCTATAACCACATATGACGTACACGGTATATGGCGTGTTTGAGAACGGCTCGACTGTAGCCATGGTGCCACCTGTCTGAGTCTTGTATAAGAAGAACGGTCAAAGACCCCATGATGTTCTCTGGTAATATATTTCTTGTCTTTGTTCTTGGGAGCTTTTCAATTTTATATATCATTACTGTCGTTGCAGAGATGCTGTGCGTGTCCCGGGGACTATTGTAAGCCGTCGTACGTAAGAGGAGACCTCGCGCGATATTGATTAGGATTATCAAGCTTCTTAAAGTCGCGATAACGGGCTTATCGATTAATACAGCTTTAACGAGTTGTCCTTTGTTAATGACTTGGAATACACAAGGCTTGTGAGCAGTGCTCCTTGGGAAGAGGCAAGGTCGAGCTGGGAACGGCACGAATTTCATTCATTCATGAAACTAGTAGGTTGCTAAGGTATTAAGTGCATACGCGTGCTTTACCAGATATACGGCTTTAGTATATATGTAATGCCTGAATACATGTATACATATATACAGTACATGGGTAAGGAGCACTTGGTAGAAATCAATCTGATAATGCTTGTTAACTGGGACGTCGTGTTATCTCTTATCGGTCGGTGAATCCGGACGGAATTCATACTTGCTTAAAGACTAATGTGATCTTTACCTTATCGATAGATCAGCGATCCGTCATGAAGGACGGAGTTGTGGAAACTTTTTGTGATTTTGTGACTGTTAAAAAATTGAGGTTATCAACAAGTTCCTGGATGATGCGCTGGGACTGGTGGTGTTGACCTAGTTGTTATCTGATATCGTTAAGCTGTTTTATATTTAGGTATGATATTGGTATAACTATTTGAGGAGATCCTTTGCGGAAGATCTATTTTTGTGGATTTCAACGAGAGCCACGACCAGGGCGATTTTCGCGTTACTAAGAGTTTTAGTATTTTTAAATTGACTATTGTTGGAACTGGCTGACCGTACCGAGTTCTCGCTAACTCGTTATCGTCATTGCTCTCTGGGCTATTGCGGATTTGCGGGTCAATGCACTTTATTTGAGAATGCACCGTGCAACGTGGTATATTTATGATTTTGATTTTTATCGTTGAGTCAATGCTCGTTATCGCCTATGCATGTACGAAAGATCTTGGATGACTCATATGTGCATTCTTTGACCTCACTCGAAACCACCTACACTTGGCAACACCTACAGTTGCTACGTCACTAGAAAGTGGAGACATCCTTGTTGATTGAAGTGAAAAAAAAAAGGAATCAAGTTACATAACTTTTTCTTACGTGAAAATAATACATTAAGAATGAAAGTTCATTCAATTACTTCGAGTAAATTAATTCCGCTGGTCTAATCTGACCTGAATGACTGCGTTTTCTTTTTTTCATATTTCAGTTAATCACGCAAATATCGATCGTCGTGCGGCTCTGTATTTTGCTCCCACGAGGGCGCGTTGCGTCTGTTTACAAGAAACTACATCCGTACCGAAGATAAGATAGTAGGTCGAATCAGCCAATAAATGAACACCTTTAGAAACGCCTCCAATGAATGGACACCCGTGTTGACGTCAATACGTATACAGATATGATGCACGTGAACGCATCCATATACTGGGTCCTGTGCACTCACTGGTGGAGTCGCCCTAATTACTTAAGAAGGTTAAATATTGTATGAGATAACAGGAAGATAATCTTGATCGGATAAGCTTAAAATAATTTCCACCGAATTCACAAGGAGCAATGACGATGGGTGTCTGAGTTTGAATTTAACGTGCGTACCAGAGATGGGGAACTGTGAAGCAGCCTTAATGGTTAGCATTGTGAAGTTAACTGTGTAAACGGGTATATAGGTATTTTTGCCGGTCTCGTATAAACGAAGAGCTCTTGGAATAGAGCAAAGTGCGGTCGGAAGAGGTCTGTGTGAAATAAGAGAATTGTTCTGCGAGGCCGTTGGCCAGTAAGAAGGAAGAAGAAAAGTGCGCAGGGTTCGTTTCCGACGAGAATAAAGGTACGTTGGAAGTGGCGCGAGCTATTTCTTCGTCAATAAATGTATTTCGAGAAGCTGGTGAGAATGAGAAAAATAAAGAGCAGGACCGAAGGTAAGAAAGACACGGAAAGAGAAGCCCCATCGACGGGAGGTTATGTAGGAACTAGAATAGCTCCTTATTATTACTCTACAATTTCAAAGAGAGTGCTTTGTTCGTGGATACTGTGCGTGGCGCTTTTTTGCGGCCATTCCGCAGCGGTCGTACCGCTCGCGAAGCTATGAGGGCGCTTATGGCCGCCAGCGGGCAATCATCATTTCTACGGGTTTGAACGCAAGGGAATTGCCCGGCTGGAATTGCACTGGCGAAGTACAGACAGTGCGCGTAGATGTACAGGGTGTATCGTAAATACGGTCAACGACTTTTTAATATGAAAGAGGATGTAAAATCCTATACGAGTTACATCGATATACATCGAAATATATCATCGAATCAAATTACAGATGTCGTCGGTTGAGTAACGAGTCTGAACGCGGTGCGCGGGAAATTTGAATTTCCCGTCATTAATCCTGCGCATGCGCAGATCGAGATATGCGCGTTCGATCGGAGCAGATTTATTTCCATTATACGATTCGAGGAAGCCAAAAGATTTCGATGCCGGCGACGCTTCGCGTAATATACGAAAACTTGAAGGTAATTCGGTCGTTTCCGGTTGAAGAGAGTAAAGGAGCACGCGCGAGAGATATAATGCGAGAAAGAGAGACGGAGAAAGAGAGTGTAAACCCGTTAACCAGGAACTGGCCGGATTAATGGAACGCGTGAAAGACGAGCGGAGGTGAATGTTATCCAAAACAAAGCTTATGTAACGCGAGCGAGCCGCAGGTGAATGGGCAACGAGAGAAAATGTCCGAAGTCCGAAGAAATCGGCTGGCGACGTGAGACGAATAAATAAAATTCAATAAGATTCGCGTAAAGTCAATGAAAAAGCTCAACTGTCATACCAAAGTGCGAAGCGTTAATCCGCTTGTGAATTCTCGCACGTAGAAAACGTGTCCCACTGTGGAAATGTGACATTCCACCGCGGAAACAATGCACGCACGATTAACAAGACCAGCCTCGTTATTTTAGCTCATAAATATGGCGCCGACAGAATATCACAGAGGGAACACACAGCTCGTGCAATTGTGCAGTGGCGCGTTTCCATAGACGCAGTGCGCTGCATGAATCTGGTCAAAAAGGAATAAAGTTACCAGTCTAAACCAGTACCACGCTGAAGGAGAGGTCGATCATTGGAAAAGCAAAAAAAATTGCGATTTTACTGTGACCTGTAGTACACAGGTGTATCCATGTAGGCGCCATTGCTTTTTCACGTAGCACATACATAATGCATATGTAAAGAGAGTCATAAGGGGTAGTAAAGTAAAAGCCGAACCCTACAGCATACATCGATCGACGCTTTATTGCTTTTTATCAAACAGCTATTTTATTCTGCCACTGGCACCCTTAAAGAGAGAGAGAGAGTATACGATTCAGGAAGATATTACATCCGCCATTTTAGTATGCCTTTCAAAGAAAGACCAACGTTTACTTTTCTTCAAGTTTAACGCCAAACAGAACTTTCTGGAATTGCAGGATGCAGATGTTTTCTGAATACGTGAAAAAGAATATCGTAAATTAAAGTCTGAGACTTAACAAACAATAAAGACGATACAGCTCGACAAGAAAGCTCATTTAGAATTTGAATGACGTGGAAAATCTATCGAATTCTAAGCGTCAGGACGCGCAGCTCTTTCCAGCTAAAGTTGTGAAGGTTATGTCAGGAGTTCGTGCCGTAGCAAAATAACGAAGTGACGCGTAGACGCAGTAAAAAGAGGTAGCGTTAAAAAAGAAATGAAAAAGAAACCAGGCTATCGTCATTCATCGAGGATTATGCGTCAGAGCATTAGCACGCTAGAGATATAATAACGTCGAACGTCCAATACCTGTACGAAGGTATAAGCATAATCCGAGTGCCGAGACGGAGACCAATCCTTAAAAAACACGTTCGCACAGAGGAAGAGTTTCGAGCATAAAGTGAGAGTGAGCAAACAAAACGAAATATCAATTTAAAGCACAGGAAAATATGACTGCCTCGCTGGTAACGTCAATCGTGATGCGCGCGCAGACGCTGGCGGCGATTTAAACTAGAAAGCCTGAAAGTGACGCGAAGTTGGCTGCGAAACGTAAAAAACAAAGTGCCAATATTCCCAGTGACGTAAAAGAAATTTCTTCATGAGTACTGCTAAATAGTAGACGCTTCTATTAATATTTTTATTTAATATTACCTTTTCTTCAACGCCGTTCCAACTGCGCATGCGCGCTACCAGCTTCTTCACGATACAAACGCGTATCGTTGGCATCGATTAATAAACATGCCTGTGGTTCCTTTACGCAATTCGATCTGCCCGTTACGTCACTCTAGTTATCGACTAAGGATCTCCCGAGTACCCCGTCGCAGCAGTGCCTTCCACTACCGTGATTCTAGCCGATTGCGATTGATCGATGAACAAGGAACGAGAATGACTTGCAATTGGTACCAAAACAATGCAGTATCCTGCTACGCCTTTTGCATCACATTGTAGGTTTGCACTACGTTACAAACAGTTATTATCTCACGAGCACTGACAATCCTTGCTACTGTATTAACGTAATCTTAAAACACGAGCAGCCAAGTACACGGATACTGATAATGGCCAAAGCTATTCAGACGCGTAAAAAACAGATGAATTCTAAAGGACGACTAAAAGCAAAAGTAAGCTATAACGATAAATCATTAAATATTATTGTATGCCTATATTTATCAGCGACTAACCACTGTTTCTTCCAGAGTAACAAGTCAACAAGAATATCTGACAAACCAGGAAATGATATTCTCCCGGATATACAGACAGTGAGTTTAACCAGAATCATATAAACGAACTGATACAGACTATATTTATTGTACAAAATACGATTACGTCTAGAGTCCCGTTTACGTTCGATGCACGGAAACGTAGGCCAGCACGGTGCATTGCGTATTTCAGTAGGCAGCAACAGCAGCAACACTAGTGGCAGTCTAGGAGTCAACAGACCAAAGAATTTAGCAATCCGAGTGGAGTTTTTCCCCGTCCTATGAAGCAACGAGCTACCAGGTCCCAGCCTACAGTTACCCGCTGCCTTAATGACTCCGAGTAATACCCACGTGGTATTCTCGCATAATTCCAGCGCATCGTCTACCCAATCAGACGAGGATTTAAGACTTGGTGGGAAGTATAGGTTATGTTATCACGGAGAGAACTCGCCGTAGGAGACATCTGGTGGCAGGTACGTAAAGTTATACCAAGGACGTTCATCCTCTTAGAGGTCAGTATCTTCTGCACAGGGATCATACGAGGATGATTATCCACATGAAAAACAGTCACGAGGTTGGACCGTGACGAGTCTACGTCAGGATACACAGAAGAAACCGAAGGCTCCCGGCCGTTAAATCGCACAATGAATAAATCATATCGGCTCGAACCAGGAAGCCCGGTCGAGACCAAAATCGGAGGTTGCGATCTGGTGAGATCGTAGATCTGAATACCAGATTACACGGCACACGAGCACTACTTGTTATTATGAATGATGGTGGTATATGCCACGACGTAGTATACGTTACACATATGGTACGTGAACGGAAGCACAGTCTGTTCCTTATATTAATATTTTTCTGTGTGTATACATACATAGCCATAGATTACATACCCACGATTACAGATATCCAGATACTTAGAGTACAGGAACGTCCATTAAAATAATTACGACGCCCGCGCCAAGATCGACGCTTACTTCTTTCGGTATGACACGAGTCTGTCAAGAATCATTCCATGTTTTGTACCTGCTTACGAACTCACCGCAGGACACTTACGAACGCTGTGATCAGCACAAAGGATTTTTTCTTGCTGTCAGACTCGAACGCGACCACGTAGATCGGCTGGCACCTTTCGCGGAAGCGATTGGCGATGTATAGGATAGGTGAGATCGATTGTTCTCTCTCTTTATTTTTACATCTCCTTGTCCGTCTCCCCAGCTATTTTTTTCTTCTGCGGTAACGCTCGAGTGACTTTTTATTTAAAAATTGATTCCAGGACCGCTCAAGAGAACTCGAGGTACGGCCGAGTGCGGATAACTCTTCCGATCTTGATCTTGATACTTGGAGTGAATCACCGAATGATAAAATAATAGAGCGAACCGATCCGACGGGCCAGCTGTGTCTTGCGTAAAATATTTTAAAGCGAAGCGCCGGTGCGCGAGCCGATAGAGAAGGACGTGCAGGGAGCACGAATAAAAGTGAGGAAGGCGAGGAAATGGAGGACGATTTACGGCTCTCCAGGTAGCTGAAAGTCGTCATCAGCGAAGCGTAGCGAGGAACACCCTGACAGGCGATTCCACGCTGCGAAAATCGCCCCAGGAGTCTGCCTCGCTCATACGTGCCTACGTATACAATACATGCCAGCTATACCTGCTACATGAGTTAAGGTAGTTTCATCGGTTCATTGCACGGATGAACACGCGTCTCACAGTGGTTCGAGATTCCTCCCGATATCCATCTTTGGTCCAGGCCGTTGGCGTGTCGATGTACAGGCTGGATCGTACGTGGGTCCTGTCCGCGTTGATGCACCCTGACGTCCCATACGATCCGGTAAGCGGGGGTGTGAGAGCGATCCCGGATGCACCGGCAAACTCTTGTTCGAACTCGCATTATATTCGCCACATGTTGCGCCGACATAAAGCATCCTCCACACCGACGTGCTTGCCAGCGCGATGCTTGCAGTGGTGAGGGACGTACGTATGTATCGGGGAGAATCGCGCCGAGGACAGAGCTAAAAGAATATGGTGGCGCAGGGAGAAAGAGAGTGAGCGACGATGAAGGGCAGCGGGGGGGAGAGACCGCAAGAATGGAAGAGCGAAAGAACGAAGCCCACGCATGACTGGTTGTCTAGACTTGTGTACTCTAAGAAAAGGGCGGACCTTTATTTTTTGTTAAATAACCTTGCATACATGTTGGTTGGTCTCTTGAGGAACCGTGCGAGGAAGGATCTCCTTGATTGAACTGTTATCGATAAATATACTTATAGCTTTAAAAATGTGCAACGAATTCATTTAATATGTAGTCTACGCTCGTGCAGGGGACAGTATAAAACGTAGATAATGTACAGGAAAAGACATAACACGGGAATTTAATGCACGAGTCAGACGAAGTTGAGAATTTTCTTTCCTCCGGTACCTTTAACGTGGCATTGATTTTGAATTAGAGAAAACTGAGGCAGTGTTTCCTTTTAACCAGCGAAACTCGTTAAAGTCCAATGGATGAGTATCTGCCTGATTAACGAGTGTGTCGAATGTTTTTAAAATAATCATAGATCACGATGAGTTCCTCTTAAGAGCATAGTAGGGAGTATAAGATGTACAATACTATGGATACGTAGATACACGTTAATAGATGGATAAAAGAATGTGAATTCTTGAGTGTTCGGAATAATCGATGAGTCGAATCATCGATGCGTAGAGGAAGTGAAGGAATCAAAGAGGAGAGGACGAGGAAGGGGGGGCGAGGGAAGAGGCAATTACGCCCAGTCGGGATTTGCTTGTTCACCAGGGATGCCTAACTGTCGGCATGTATATACGTAGCTACGTGGCGTGGTCGGTTGCGTGCGTGCGTTCGATTTATCAAAGTCGATTTGCCGATGCGTGACGTCATCGCGATAACAGTTTTCCCGGGACATTGATTACGCACTTTTATTCATTCGTGCCTTTATCGTCCTATCGGCCACTTCCGCTTCTTGCGGTTAACGGACGTTAATTCGATTTGAATTATAAATACTGGCTCCTCGATATCTCTTGCGATTGATATCGTCGTCCCGGCTTACCTGGTTGATCGGTATGTAGAAAAAAAGACGATCGCAAATACATTTAAGAGATCGTTATGGGCTTATCTCGGATATTCGGACTGCGTAAGAGGCTATAACGGAAATGGCGATTGAATGAAAAATTATAATTGTTTACGTGCGAGTTTCATTGGCGTCGATCAATTTTTAAAGAGTCTCGTGCACGTAAAATCGGCCCGAAGTATCTTTAGTCGCTTCGACAGCCAGATGAAATAGTCGGCTGGGAATAATGGCGGCGGATGATTTAACGAGAGGGAAAATGTTAATTAACCCGAAGGTTTAATATCCTGTGCCTTTTTTGCCACGTCTCGTGGCAATATAAATTAATTGCCCTATTCCCCGTCCACGGGGATCCGAAAGGTGAGGAAGAGGGACTAGTAGACAGAGGAAGGTACTGGGATAAGACGGTCTGAGAAGCAAATGGAAGGCAAATGGGTCAGAGTTCATCTTGAGGCACGTAGAAAAAGAATCTTGGCGAATACGTGAGGCGGCTCGCGCTAATGCACCAGGGTTACGGGAAGTTGGCGAAGCTGCAGGAACGTATCTGCTTTTCCTCCGTCGTCGGGAAGCCGGGTTTCTAGAGAAATCATGAGAAGCTAGTTCCTGGCTACGATCCCGGACGAAGAAGATGGAGCGCGAAGGAAGAGAGCTGAATAATTGAAGTATACTTAATTACGAGAAAATACTTTCTGGATGTTTCTCCAAGACTCAAAGTCAAGCCTGAAAAAGAAATTATGAGAATTTTGTAGGTTAGGTTACAACGGATTTGACCGGATCGACCTGACGAACGAGGATGAGTGTGGAGCAGGTTTCGGCTCTCGTTGAAAATCATGATTTTCGAGCAGACTACAAGGAACGAAGGCCAGGACCCTCCGCAGAGGCCCGTCACGTTTTCGTGTGGGACCCATACAGGGCCTCCTGACCCACGGCACCTTAGTCGGACCCAACGATATACCTTATCCGACTTCGTTATCCCAGAAGAGCCGGATACAGAGTCAAGATCCGTTTATAAAATGATTTCCAAATCGTCCAAAAGATTCATGCTCAAAATCTGTCTATAAAAAAATTTCACACGTCAAATGATAACATAACCTATCAGTATTCAACCGCGTCTCTAAAACAGATTAAACAAAATTAATTACATTTTCTGTACCTCAACGATTAACCGATCTGTCCATTTCTACGAATATAAATCGTCACTTCCGCCTCTGCGCAGTACCAGCTGCGCAGTGTATCGATGTATGACATAACCAAGCTATATATTGGAAGTCCACAAACCACGTTTCCTCCGCTGTGCACTATCAACCCGTTATCAGGACAGCGCGTCGACCTTACGCTCCTCTTGGTATATTCCACAGCCACTTAACAATTTACCATACCAAGAGACTATCTTGACTCGTCATCTGCGATCTCACTGTGCATTACGGTGAAACGCAACGATGCGCAATTACCGTAGGCGTAGGCCAGCGCCGTGCGGCATGCACGAGCGATCTCTAGCTACCTGAGTAGCAGATTAGTTTTGCAACAAGTAGAACAGGTAGAACTGGAGCACGCAACGCCGACCATTAACACGCCTACGTCCGAAGTCGTAGTCGGCATTGTCGTCGTGTAACCCGTGTCGGCGTAATAACGTTACAATAAAAATTCCTAAGATCCACAAAAGACGCTCTGCGTGGAAGAGTAGTCTGAAGAAAAAAAGGAAATTAAAAAATCAAGCTACCACGTACAATCTTTGCATAAATAAATTTCAATCGTATCTATTACGAATAATGAAATCTTAATAAACGTCCACGTACGAGCCTAAATCAATCGTTTGTATTGAGATACCGGTATCTCGTTACGTAACAGGCGGATGCGCCAGGTAGAAAGGTCATAGCTTTATATATATAATTTTTAAATCCTTTACGACTTATTAAAATCCTTCGCCTACCTGAGATCCGTTTACCAATTTCGATATCGTTAAACTCCAGCAATTAGCCAACGGTTGGCCAGTGCATAGCGGATTGGCTAACCTGGACGTTGACGTGAATTGAGCAGTGTGTATATCACCATTTAAATTGAAGGTTTACGCAAGGATGAGATTTAGACGTGAAATCTGAGCGAAGTCTGCAACTGAGTAATGTATGAATATGCTGCGTGTACCTGGCATACGTATATAGACGTCACTCAGCTTTTTTTTCCAGCGGAGTACGTACGTGTAACGTAGCGCTGCCACGCTTCCTCTCGTGATGTCTTATGTCCCTCTTTATACCGGATAATGGAATAGGATCTTCATCGGGAAGAAGGTTACGTGTTCATTCGGTCTTCCTTGAAATTTATCGCGACCGGTCACGTCACACGTAGCCGGATAATCGCGAGCGGCCTCGTCAAAGAGAAGTTCGTATCTCGCGGCGGGCATCTTCGTTCCCTGCGCCAGCCTTTATATCTCTCGGACTCTTTCTTTTTTTTATTTCTTTTCTTACTCCTTTACTCGTGCTCTGTCTTATGCCTTTGCCATTTCTTCCTACGAGATGCTACTTCTTGGCAGGTACAGTGGCCGCGGCGTTTTGTACTGCACTTGCAATCTGATTTACTCCGCGAAGCAGCTTCGAACGTTGAAAGGATATTTGAGGTTATGGACAATTTAGGAAATTAAATTTCCTCTTTCGTATAATGTTTGCGTGCATCGTATATTGATTCAAAATTGAAGTTTTACCTTACGGCTCGTGAGATATCGTCGGTTTGTTGTTCTACAGAGTATCGATTTAACGGTTCACTTGTTAGATAGAGACTGGGTGATCTATTGTTGCTCGGCACGATAGTTCACTAAAAGATTCGAGCGGCATTGTCGTGGTTTATGTCGCGCAGAATTCCCGCTGCGTGGCGCCACTAGAGTTTTTTAAACGACTCAAGGAAAACGGCCAATCGGCTTGGCGTCTGATAAACCGGTGTATAATCGGTTGAATTCAATGGAACATGAAATCCTATTAAAATGTATGAACTGATAAGAGATGGATTGTCCATTATCGGTGAAGGAGAGCGATGCCACTTTTTTGGTAAATATTAAAAAAAAAACATTGTATGAATACGTCTTCGAACATCTTTAAACGCCTGTTCGCAAAATAAAATTTACAACCTAAGATCTATAAGAGATGGCAGATTTCAGTTGGACCAGACACTATTTTTTTGCAAGACACACCGGCACTCTTCAGGTTTTTAGGTTAGAGAAGGTTCAAGCTGCATCCTAGTGGAGCACCAAAGGTGGGGTCTACTTCTTGGCTCCTTAGTACTTTCACCGTTGTTCAAGCCGTCTGGCCGGTAGCTTGGGTGTGCTCGCCGAGGGAATTTATGAAAATAAAAAGACTCAGCTTGAAGAAAAAGAACGTGGATCAAGAGGATTTCCGGGAGGTAAGTTCTCTGACCTACACTCTCTCTCCTCTCTCTCTGGCCATACCTCGTTTTCGTTCTCCCTCCTTGTCTGTCCCACAGCCAAGAAAAGAATCCAAGCAAACATCGCTTGACCACGCTCTTTAAATATTTAACCAAGAAGGATCATCGACACCCCGACAAGCTATGACATCCTTAATCTTCTCACGAACATCCTCCGACGAACCTCAATCAGAAATCCTTTCCAGGCTGCACTAGAGGACAAGGAAAAAAGAAATGGCTCCCAAACGAAACTGCTAAAAATCATAGTTTCACAAAGTAATCAATTTTTTATATTTATCTTTCAATTATCCATTCCCCTCCCCAGAAGTGTACTCAATTGAAACACCAAAGTGTAACACCTACCTAAATAGAGTGAAAGAAGTCAGAGGCCTAAACGACTCTCTCTCTCTCTTTCACCCAACTCAATTATAAATCAAAGAAAAGAGAGGCAGCACACGTGTACGCAGAGAATATCTCGATTGACAATATCCTTGATTTTGACCCAGAGCCCGGAGCCTGGAGTGCATCCGGTGAAAGATACTCACGACGTCGACCTAACTCGTTTACCTACACGCACGTGCCGCCTACCAACCATATATGCATAAGAGCCAAGTCATACCAACACGGTACGGTACAGGACTACCGGTTGATTCAAAACTACCCGTACGTCTATGTATATACCAATCGATTGATTTTATCGCTCGACCCACGTTCGAAGATTCTTTTCACAAGCATCTATACTCAGACTCACGATCTTCTGGTAGCAATGTTATATCCGAGTATATAGCATCCTGCACGCCCACTTCACCATGAGCACCCTCCCTCCCCTTCTCTCTCTCTCTCTCTCTCTCTCTCACCCCTCCTTCCATCTCGTGAGATGCCTGAGCTGTGGCCTCTTGCTTCGTGGAATCGGACCTCGTGGAAAAGTAAGAAAAGCAAGAATCAATCAATGCTACCGGTCACTGGGTGCTGCTGCTAGTTTCCTCTCTCTCTTGCACACTTAAGGTACCCTTCACACCGAGCATTCTGTACCAAAGTATATCACTTCTCTTTCCAGTACACTTACAGCTTCCGTATACGGTAAACTAATAAATTTTACCTTTACACTAAATCCGTATTCAATGTTTATATGATTTCTTTGTACTCTTCTGTATAGTCTCCCGTATATCCTATGCTTAGAAAAATATTAAGACTTTACGATCATACAGTTTCATGCATAATGACAGATCACTAAGTATATCTTGACTGCTGTCTTACTATATACAAAAGACCTGACATGCCATTGTCTTATGAATATTCCAATACGATACTTTGCTCACTGTATTGTCACAGGGTAACTATATCTATAGGCATCGTGTCTTGTCAGACGAAATACAAAAGCGTCAGGACAAATTGACATTGTCGAGCGGCTGCATCAACGCTAATTACAGTGTGGATGTCGTAGTCATACATTTAAGCGTTGCTGATGCAAATTCGTCAGACGTGAGATCACGATCCAGTCTTGCCATATTTGAAGGGAAAGATCGTCTCTGGACCACAGCCAGTTCAGTAGCCGTCGATTGCTATAATCAAGCATATATGAAACATGATATATAAGGATAAATAATGTATGTATACGATATGCCTAATCCAGTGTCCAGTCAAATTTAAGCCATAAACGGTTTATCAATGTACCAACGGCCATTAATAAAACGCCTAAGGAAGCTACGGAAAGAAAAAAGTTTATTTTAATATCCCGCGATATTTATCAGTCGAGAATTCGAAATGGCGTTAAGAAGTCATTTAGCAAAGGACGTCGTATTTCAATTCATTCATGAGACACGATATACTGGATGATCCAGGTAAATATATTCACGTTAACTAACGTGCCTGTGACTTATGATTATTTTCAACCTGATCATCCGGTATATTGTCTTACCGCAAATTGTATTGTTTCAGGTTAGCTGGAAATGCCTTAAAATACTCAGAGTTCCAAATCTAAGAGACGCCCACGGGGCTAAGTTCGTGTGGATAAGAAGAGGAAAAAAAAAGAGATAGTACCAAAAAGGATCCTCCACACCGACACTTTCTTCCATAGTACCGTCCTGACTTTAGAGTCACGAGGGTTGGCACGTCAGGGAACATCCAAGCCTTTAAATATAGTCGCTGATATTTCGAGACTGGCTAGAATAATCTTGAAAACAAGCCCACGCGTAGAACGCATCACGAAAATACCAAGATGGCCTCCCACGTCTTAACCACGTCGTATACGATGTCCACGTGGCGATTGTAATTGTATTTATGGTACGTGTAAATCTCACGGATAATTATCTGCAAGAAAAAGAGATGCATGTATATATATACGTAGAGGTTAAAGAAACAATTGTGAACGTTGCGTAAAGTTTTCTCACAGCAGTGAGAGAGAAACCTTCGTAACGTCGTTTAAAAATCAATTGCCCATGGAAATTGTCGTTGCGGGATATACACTGTTTGACAGTTTTTTTCTTAACAGCGAGACGCTGTAAACGACTTCCTCGAGGAACTAAGACTCCCGGATCCTCATTGAAAGCCATCGTCGACGTGCCGTTCATAAATATCGATGTGGACGCGCCACGAGTACTGCACGAAAGGCTTGAAACTTTCCTACAGGACGAAACAAACTGCTGCTCGAGTGCGGTTTCACTGGCACGTGTCGCCATTTTGTCATTTTCACATTTCGATCACGTACTATTGTACGCACGTGTATAGCTACACAGCGGAGACATTGTTTTTCTTCTGGTCTTATGCGAAAATGCGAAATTGACTTTAGGTTAGGATTACCGTATACGTTTTGTGCTTCTTTTTTTTTCTTCTCCTGCACTCTCGTCCGGCTTGAAATTCTTTGACGATTCGTTGTGCCATGGTGTTACTTTGCTTATTGTTTTATCAAAGTTACGACGCCGACCTTTTCTATGATACTTATATATGCCGACAGATATCGGCGTGCACCCAGCCGTAGGGGTATAACGATGACAAATGACTGCTGCTAAAGGCAATTCACAACGAGCGAGGACAATGCGATACGAAACACGGTGCACGCGATAAATGCAGCCGATATGAGAAACGGTAGGGCAACATACGACGTACTTATGCTAATGCTTAAGCCAGTTACACATTCGAGATTACGATTGTACGACAAGGCCTGTTTTACACTTTCAACGACATTTTCAGATACTTGGAGACAGTGGGATTTTGCGAAAATTCTTCAGGCTTTTACATACTTTGCTGCTTCCAAAGTCTCGAGCAGAGTCGACGTAAGCGGTGATCCACATTCGGAAATGATTTCATTCGCTGAGATCACTGATCCGAGAGATTGATCTTACTTCGATCACTGCTTCCTGCTCCCTCTCGAAACTACAATCAATCCGGACCTGACGTCATCCCCCGTGCATAAGTCGATAGCGACATCGAAACCACACCCTGAGCGGGACATGTGTGTATTTATTGATTGGCTAATCGATCGCGAGTCGCACGACCTCGTGCTAGAATGGCTCGGGGTGGTTAATCGACATTTTAACTCCTGACGCCATATCCCATTCGGCTGATCCTTGGGAAAAGGATAATGCAAATTTTTTACATGTCTCGGGTAAACCAAATTTCACATAAAAAACTTCAAATTAGGGAATTCCCAAAGATCCTCGTTCGATATTCAAAGCGTGCGAATCTGTTATTTGAATTTTATAAGAATCGAATATCAAAATTTACTCTGCAAAAATGTTTTCTCAAAAAAGATCATACACTAATCTTCGGCATGGATCGGAATGCGTTCTTAAAGTCTTACCAAATTGGTTCTGTATACTTAGATCAGTATGTCAAGTTTTTCGAGTCCATTGGGAATTATTTCCACGTGTACTCAATATACATACATGTGGGTATATATATTTTTTAAGAAGAATACCAGGTTCCGTAAGGTTTTCGTGGTCCATGAGAATTCGAAAGTAGCTACAGGAGTGTTAGTGCGGAGTCTGTGAAGGCCGACTTCTCTGACCAATCAAGAGACGGCCTACGCACTGTAGGACAAGTCCCCATTCAGCTTTACCTGCGCCAGGGCCGTATAAATAAGGGTGTTAGTCAATTGAGTATTATTAAATCACATTTTTCTTTACGTCCCTCATACTGGGTGTCGCTGTGAAACAGAAACTTAGGGTATATCGATAAACGATCGGAAGACAAAATTTCGATCAATGAAATCGAAATTTTAATTTCCACTATCATCTGTAATCAATCGACCGAACCGCAGGGTCGATATACGATCGATCGAGATCGATTCCGGCGGCGCATGGTTACGGACGTGGCGAACGCTCGATTATTGCAAATTAGTGCAATCACGCGCCGGTGCAAAGAACGATTTCACTTACGGCCATGCACCTCATTCTACCTCTGCACTTAGTCGACATGAATTATGCTAATATTTATGTACCGACCACAGAGTTATGCTTCTTACCCCCGTCAAGCAGTACTTGAACAACACACGTACGTTGTACACTGCATTGCAAAAGTTAATTCAACTTCAGTCATAAATTAAACTGTCCTCTAAATTACTGGCTGATTAATCTACCGTCGATAATAATTTTCATATAAAGTTCATACTTAATGAGCACACAGTATTCAATAATTATTAGCACCTGTAAATATTTGCTTGGGACTCCGTTGTGCAACTGTAATGTCAAAATTAATTTAATCGATAAGAACTGACGTCACCAGAGTATCAAAAGATTTAATGACTTTCCATCAGCCTTGTAACCATATATGTTTAAAGATAGTAGATAAACAGAAGAGTTACACAGAAAGAAGAAAAAGCAAGAGACTAAACAAGAAAAAGGATTTGCAACAGACACTTCGTATGGCAATCTGAGTAATTGCAAATCCTTATGCAGTGCAGCACGATAAACCATTAGAAATCTATTAGAACAATCCTCAACATGGAATATATCCTTTAAGAAATTCACTTTCCCACTGAAAATAACTGCAGACACTCAGCAAACCATAGAGTTGATAAAGACATATCGGTTCAGTCAAACCATATACAGAATAAAAACTGCCAGACTGGTATATTCAGTCACAGTTTCCAGAATATCAATAAAGTAAATAATTTCTTGCCAAATGTCATGGATCCCGGATGTTCTTGAATCGCGTTAGACACCCAAGCAAGTTCCTTCTAATGCATACGAACACTTGTTTCACCCTGCGAACAGGTATTAGAATGAACAAACAAAAAAGAAGTATTCAAGATCCCTGGAAAAATTCCACGTACCATGTAACACGACTGTATTTCTCACTAATTAATCCTGAGCAAGAAAATAGGTATGATTACTGGGTTAGGTTAGGTTATCACCAGAAAAGATCAAAATGTTGACGGAATGATAATACCCATCAATCAGAGAATGACTACGACTCCAACAACAGCGATTATATAAAGTTTCCTTTAACCCACTTCCACGTGTTCGATGATTGACAGTAAACACTCTAAAATTCCCACAGCACGGCGCGCGTCAGCCATTAGTTTTCTGCAACCACTGATAACCTAGGAGGGATGATTCCATGACCCAAGGTCGTATAAATCCCATATGCACCACTTCAGTACCGACCTCATGCAATCATACAGTCCTTATCCAATGACCGATGATCGATTTAACAATAAGGTCCGCCTAATGATCCTGTCGCCATTAACCAGCCGGTATACCTCGATATGGAGTCCGTTCAGTTCTGCTTTCAGGGTGGCTACCTTTTCTATCGAAACGTGACCTTAGGTTATGCTTACTCCTTATGGTAGTCGCCGATAGGACCGTATTAGTCTTGTGCACACGCCATTGCCTTTTACAGATCCAGCCAGCCAGTACCCTTTTACGATTTCTCACTCGTTTATATATTCCGATCAATATCCACCCATAAGCTCTCATTATCAAAATGGATCAGACGTTCGACTGTGCCCAAGATTCCAGATATACGTGAAAACAAATCTCGCTCTGTTTTATCTGCGTGATAATATTAACAGCAGTTTTACAGTTCTCTCTGGAAATATTTCTTTTGAATGCACCGCTCAAAACTCATTTCTGCGCATCATTGGCGATGCCAATTGACAATAACGAGACTTCTGATTCTCATGGAAATACTTGAGTCACAGTGAGTCCTGCGTAATCTATCGTGGCGTTGTAGCCGCTCTTTTGTGCACTTACAAGCGGTCAATGTGTACCAAGCCGAGTACAATTTGTAAGGCATTGTGTCGAGTAACGCAGAGTCACACGCCGGGTTCGGCGACCTATGCCACGGCAGGTTGTGACTTCGGACCCCGATGCTTACACCTAGGATATATGTGTGTAGAGTGTAAGTACAATACAGTAGAGAATAATGCTACGTCGGCGTACAAGGATACGTGTTAGGAAATAAAACGATAGGACAAAAAAGAAAAAGGCTTACATTGTGGTTCGATTATTTGAAACGTGTTCCTGGGCATTAATTACGTAGCCAATTAACGACGCCGTTGTAATCACCTAACTCGTGGTTCGGCGACTGTCTATTTTAGGCACGTGCGAATTTAAATTTCTTTACGGTCCATCTAAGCGTTCGCGACGTCTATTAATAGTTGCCTGACTCTGCCTTGCCCTGTGCGAAGCACACCAGTGAATGGGGCTAAATTAATTGGCAATAAAATACAATATGTATGATTTTATGGAAATGGCGGGAATCTCATGGAATTCAAATTTCATTAGGTTCATTGAAGCGCTCGAGACTGGTATCTGAATTTTGTATGAATTTTTACGTCGTAAGAATATTTATAATTTAACGATTATTCAGGCTCCACGTAATAATCGTGGCTATTTCAGAGAAATTAAATGAACGCTCCAACGTTGGTGCGTTTTATCTGGGTGACCCTGTATAACGTAAGGAGTGACTGTAAGGATATAAATTAGCGTTAGTTCGCAATTAATAGAATCAACAAAGTTTACTGATAATGATGGAAGAACCCGTGTCGAGTTTTTCGTTTTATAAAAAAAATGCCAGGAAAAATTTATAATAAAACCGAAATCGTATGGGGTTGCCCGATAAAAATACCTTACCCCCACCCACGCGGTCTTTTATAAATACATATATAGGTATATATGATTACAGGCGTATACGGTCGTAATTACGATGCGTGTATACAGAACACGGTATATATAAAGAGTGTAAGAGATACGTATACGCAGGAGAATATATAATAAAGCAGTATACGAGGATAGATGTAACCGGCGAACGTAACGAATACAAATATAGACGGGAATATAATTAACGAATGCCGAGACTGCGCGTCTGAATTAAAGCATGATTAAAAGCAGCATTAAGGCGAGCCCGCACATGCTTCCTACGGGCGACCGTCTTTGCTTAACGCTTAATACGTTATCCACGAGCTCGTTAGAGAGACCGTCGAGGAATAATTTCGTAAAATTCGATAAATCGAGTGAAACTCGGCGGCAGATTTGAATTTCGGTTAAATTCGCTTAGGACACAGTCGTAGACCTAAAGAACGACTTCCTCCCCTGCATCCTTATTTCCAATGCGTCCTTCCACGCTGCAAAATCAAAGACAAACTGTCAGACACTGTACAAATTTAGCAATGGCGAAATATACAAAAAAAAAAGTACTTTGACATTTCGAAGTCACGTTAAATCCAAACTCGTATGTGTCAAACCGGAACTCCTCGATTTACAAATTCTTCAATAAATTCGTCAGGGTCCTAACCTTTACTTGACTGGATTCATTCACAAGAGTCCACGTGCGGTCGACGTCCGTTATATCAAACGTGAAATCGGTATCGATTAACATTTTGCATTAAAATTCCGTCCGTAGGAGCCCGGCTGTCTAGAGATATAAATTGCTGGATGTTCAAAGTATCGATTTCTTTTTTTTTCCATCCTCTATCCGTCTCTCTTTCTCTCTCTCTCTTTATACTTTTTCTCTCTCGATTTTGCATCCTCGAGTGATACGCTGTTGAATATTCATAGGTTCCTCTCTGATGTTTTAACGTCTTCCTTAGTTATTACTTGTTATTAGCCTGTATTAGCCTTCTGGTGGCATAATTCGAATGACCCCACTCGCCCATACAATCGCTTCCACGTTCTCACGCGAATTTTCGTCACATAGTTTTATCCATAATCTTCTTTTTCCCTCAGGCTATGTACATTCTATTTTTACGACGGATGTCGTATACATTCTCTAATACGCACTGTCCACCAATTACTTATCGACGGCGCGTAGATACCACCTGCTAATAACTACGGTTCATCCTCGAGACGTCCTCTGACGTCCACGCTAACTAGAGAAACGTCCTATCGATTTTTCAGCGAGCCACCGCCACTGATAATATCCGCTTGCATAATGTAAGACCACAAGTAATCACCATTGTGAACTTACAGGATCTTAATTAACCTAAAAAAGGTCAAATCTCAATTTCAAAAAACCGGTGTTACAATTACTAAAAAAAAGAATGAAGGGTGATAACGGGAAATCAAAATGAAATTCCGAATGTAAATAAATAAACACGAGAATCCCATCCGTGTATCCTTCCTCTCTAACTAGATCACGTATTAATGATCGAGCAAGATCACTAATTGGACCCGGGGCGATGATTTCCTAACGCTGTGGGAAGGGATAATTTCGGCAGGTGTGTAACAAACGGACTCGCCTGATCTCTGAAAGCATATCTCGGTATGAGTGTATCCATACGACAGCAAGATACAGTTTGAATAGTATCACACGGTATACAGAGTTGATTGTAGAAACAAGCGGAATAACGAACCTTACGTGATACTCCTGAGTCTCATCCAGAAGAGGATCCTGGTGGACGAGGTCACGTAGAACGTGGGCACAGTTTAAAAGGTAGTTGGGTACGTATGACTTAGAGGCGCAAACAAGAGGCACGATAATCTCACAGAGGATCTAAGGATCAAAGCAAGGATCTATATACACACAAGAAACCCGGACTCGAGGCACTCGTCGAAATTATGCAATGTGTAAATGTCAATGACAATCGCGCAATAATTATGTCTGACTATGCGCGGGAGATTCGAAATTCCATCATCAACCAATAATGAGTTAATTTGGGAATCCCCTGGAAACATTCATACACAGGCTATATATGTCTATACATATAAAATCCTTCAATCCGTCATTATTTAGCAATTGATTCGTTTTACCTCATCGAGCCACGACATAAGTATGTTAACCTTCGCATAGCCATTTCGATTCTCACATAGGGACGTATCCCAGTAATCATCTATGGTTAACCTCAAATTATTTTGGGACAGCAGCCATGTAACTTGGTGAAGATAGGTTAGCTGAAGTGATAGTAAAAGTAGGATCTAAATTATAAGCTACCGGTGCTACCGTGCTAAAAATAAGCCAGGTAAGCTATCAAAGGAAACTACCCTGCTGCTGCTGAACAAGAACGACTTCTTCAGTGGCAGTGTAATCCTACCTACTACTATACAGTACTAGTATTTCTATACACTATTGTTACTAATACTACGCTGCTGCTAGTATCCGTGAGGAGTTAAACTCGGTCGGTAGGCAACCCCTCTAACTCACAAGGACTCCACCAGGTTGCCGAGGACGGTACCCTCAAGCGGTAATATCTTACAGCTACGTCTCACTTGAACGAGCCTGGGAGCGCTTGTAAATATAGGAGCGAGTGAATTAGCGTCGTTTCGATACGAGAACTTCTCTTGTGAGAGGATTCGCACAGGTCCATTTACATTGGCAAGGGTATCGGTAGTCAAGGACGTATTTATAAGCAGAGAAGATCCAGGCAGGTAGAAAAGCAGTCGGCTGTAAGTAAAAGCGAATGCAAATGTGAAACAGCATTTGAAGTTTTGCAATTGATGGGACAACGCGAGTGCCGAGTGACGTGTAAATAAACGTGCAAGGGTTTACCTTATTGTTATGAAGTGTACAGGGCACAGAGTAACGAGGAATTAAAGATACCCAGTGACAGTGGAACTGTTGAGTGCGTGCAGGTTAAAGGCAGCTTGGAGTTTTATGCCGGGATAATTGCACGTCTCGTCGTCCCTCGACCCAGGTGCATGGAAAGTCGAGAGCGGCACGGCGAGTCGCGGTTCATTTTCGTATTTTACGATCCTGCCGGTCTAGACGTTCTTTCTGCCAGACATTTAAAGATATACTTTAGCTTAGCCAGTTGATGGCCGACCTTCTGTGAAGGGACGTCGGATTTCAGTCTCTGCCCTTCGACTATGCCCACTGATGCCCACCTTCGCGCGGACGTCGTAAGACATAAGTGAGGTTAGGAACGCATAAACGGCCTGGGCGAGTTTGTTCTTCATTTTAAGAGCATTGAATGTTGTCAGGTCTGACTTGTAATTCTTCCTAATAAGTAAATAGGGTCGAGAATTTTCAGTGGACGCCTGTTAAGGACCGTGGTCCCAACTAGTGTCAACTATATTAAGAAAAACGAATGCTGACAATCTGGAAGAGGAGTTGAGGTCTAAGACGTCTGTTTCCGGGTTAAAAGACTGACAGAACGCACTGTCACATATCTTCCGGTTCGTAGTGAATTCAGGGAGGCAAAATGGACGTCGATTCTAGAATCCTCTGTTGAAGTATTCATGGAAAGACAAGTTCAATATTTAAGCGTCGCTCGAGGTTATGTTTCAACGTCACGTTCCCCGTGACACACACAACTCTCCGGATCCTTTGTTTCCAGGTATTCCTACCTACTGGTATATATTCGCGTACGTCACTATAAATTAAGAATTTCGTGGAACCTGACAAGTTAACGTCAATAACGTTGTTTCCTCTGACTGAATGAAAACAACGATCAAAAATCTTTTAAGATTTACGTCGATCTGAGAGTATCTCTTAAATCTTCTTTCCTAATTTTTTCATCAACGTAACTCCAAGGTTAAAGCTTGAATCGAGTGCGCCCTATTTGCACGGCCCTGCGATTTCTCAATGGCTCTTCTGATGTCCCCGCGTTATCGCTTCCTTTATGAATACTTACGCATTGAGTATATATACACGGCCATTGTCGAGCACGCGCGGATGGAATACATTAAGTTATGAATGAATCGGATTGGCCGACGTAGCGGAAAGTCGGGACAGGTACGTGCGCGCATATACGTAAGCAGTCGGAGGACTTTCTAGGAATTGCGTAAAAACTGCCATCCTGGGTGCGTAACTCGGCACCTACGCGACTACCAATTCCAACGTCCACGTAGACTAGGACTCGAAGGAGGATAGTACCGGGTGTAATAAATATTCCTGATAATAAATTAGTACGAATACGGTTCCTCCTTGAATTGTCATGCTTCCTTGTGGATTGTCCCACCTGTTAAGAATTATATGAGAATTCCTCTAAGCGAAAAGTCCAGTTGGTGGACGGTCGTGACAATTCAAATAAATAACAGATACAGCATGAATCCATTTGGACAACAATGGGGACAGTCTTGCTAATTCACGGTCGATTATCGCTGACCAATATCAAAAAGAAACTGATTAATTGCATTGTAAAGGGTGAATCGGAACCGACGGTCCTGCAGTTCGGTTCGTAGCGGTCTGAAGGAGATTGCCATGAAAAAGATATTGAAAAAAAGCTTGGTAAGTCTCACAAAAAAATTATCATATCAAAAGGACCGGCGATCTGGAGAGATACAAAAAAAAGTTACTGCTGATTCAGACAGTGTTACCTTATTCGTCATTGTACATGAATTTGATTAAGACAGTCACAATGGATCGAATTACAATGAATGATCTCACAAAATTAATCAATACAGTCAGAAGGATTTTGCGTTGGGCGAAAAAAATTTTTTTTTAAAGGAAGGTGAGAATTAAGAATATAGAAATAAGAACCAGTATAGAATCAAGGAATCACATATGTGGACTCACTATACCTATACATATATATATAGTAACCTTTATCCACTCGATGCGGATTTCCGAATCGTGAAAATAAGTTGACGTAACGAATGAATAAACGTGAGCTTTGTCGAAAGATAGCGATATATATTTTCCTATTACAGAATACAGTATTGTTAGAGGATGTCCAGACCAGAGTTTTTTTTTCCACCTCAAACACTCCGACTGACCTAATATGAATAAAGATTTGACTCGTCCGACGGAAAGCGTCGTCCTGATGAGCAGTCTCGATGTATCATTTACAATATACTTACATGTATAATAAAATGGTCAAGCAATAATTAACGCTATCGTAAACGCTGCGTTACAGTTCAAAATTTGTGTGTTCATACAAGACCACGTTGTTTCCAAGGTAAGGAAACCATACACCCAGTATAAGCATAGGTGCAGGTACGATTGACATAGGTGAACACCCGTGTATCCATACGCATTCATATATTTGTCCAAGTCCGGCCATTCTAAATTTATGTATTTATTCCAGCATCCATACACCGTCGTAGACGAGCTATCCTGACCGGAGTCCTCTTTCACCACGTTGAAGGATGACTATCCGTACTCTCCTAATCAGGATGCTCACAATGGTCGGATTACCCCCGTGGCAGTAGACAAGCAGTCGCGTCTTGAGGACGACTGTCAGGCAAGGTGGATTTCCCCCTGGGAAGAGAGAGAGCCAGAAGCTGGTGCCACGTGAAGCGTGGAATTCTTCGACGGTTTCTTTTTACGCGGATCCGAACGCCTACCTGACCACAATCCTCGCGTAACCCACTTCACGCTTGGGATCAGTTCCCCCCGTTAAAAGGAAAATTTGAAAATTATGAGTTAAATCGCTTGATCAACATTTTTGACTGTTATGATAAAGAATAATTTTTTCAATAAGAATATATATACTATCTCCATGTATATATATTATTAGAATTGAAAAGAATCCATGATACCCATTGAGTAGTCTTAGTCCCTAATGTTCTATGGTGTGCAAGGAGCGTCGAGAGGCGGGAATTTCAAAAGGAGTTTAACGAGGGAAAAAAAGAAATAACGCAGAAATACCTTAGCAATAAAATAGGATGGACACGATCGACGATCGTGATCGGGTAGGTTAATTGTTTGAGCAATTAAATCACGCAGCACGCTCGGGTTCTGCTCGTGGTGTATGTCAGTGAGTATATTCACACGTGTCCCAAGGCATTTGTTCGTGTCCTCAGGGCGCATTCGTATTGTGTAAATAATCGACGACACGGAGTGTACACTGTAACGCGTGAGAGAGGAAGAGATATATATAAAGAGAAGCATATGGAGAGAGCGTTGGTACAGTCCCAACGCAAATAGCAGCCCTCGTGTTTACGTACAAGGTGCGGCCACAGCCTAATAACCCGAATGTAACCGGACACACGAAGGCAAGAAACACATATCGCGTGTGGGAGAGACTGAGCAGGAGAGTGAGACCATATGTAAAGTTGGGGAATGAGAGAGAGAGATATAAAGAGATAGATGGCACGAGAGTGGACACGAGGAGAGGGGAGAAGCAAAACTACTAAATATTTAAAGACAAGTTGTCCGGGTGTGTGTCGTGAAAGACTTGGAATACGCGTGAAACGGACACGGGCCGCGACCGATTCGATTGGATCGGCTTGGATCGAGTACTGGATAAGGTCCGGTTCGGATATTCCTGTTTAATTTCTTTTTCGTTCATCCTTTTCTTTAATGAGTTTCTTTAGATCGTCTGTCTCGGCCTCCAATACAGTGTCTTGCCGGTGATTGAAGTAGCGTCTAGGCGTCTAGGACGCTCGAGGGACGCTGGTAAAGAAAAAAAGCATATAAATTATTTCCATTCAAAGCTAATAAATGATAAAAATATATCTGGTGCAACCGATAGTAATTTCTTTATATTTGCCAGAATTTCCAAGTCATTTTAATCCTCGAGGATATCGATTTTAAATTAGTACGCTGATGAAGGCGGCCGATTTTCCTGGAGTCTCTTGTTCTTAAGGCTCGACTGCTCGCTCATTCGAGTAATTATCGTTTGGTTAGGCTATCTCGTGATCTGGGTTCACGAAGTGTCCCCTGTCCAGGGGTATGGCACTGCGGCGCCGCCGGATACCGGACTTAGAGCCGTGTGCCACTCGTGATTGCCATTTGTAAAAATGTACTGGTTCGCGGGTATTGGTTAATGGGTATATAACTATACGTGAGTATAATGGATGAGAGGCAGCCCAGCCGTGCCAGATTCAGGTTTGTTGACACGGATCTCTTCGTCTTAGTCCGGGTGGAAAGGCAGGAGAGCCACCTTACTTTGATCTTCGTTCTATCGGCTATTGGAACGTCTGTCAGTTCGAACGCATGTCCATTTCTTTACTAAAATCCTCAAAGCCATCTTGTCAGCTTCAATATCTTGCAGTTGTGCAGGCCAGTTGGAACGTATGTTTTAAAATGTAGCCAACGATAACATAACCTAACCGTAGTCTTGGGTGGTAAATTGTATCCGACGGCATTAACAATGCATCCGAGTGTGATGTGCGTATTCTTAATTGGCCGTCTGGATTAATAAGCCGTTTTACAATGTCAGCTGATATGCAGATTAACGTTACAGATGATATGAGTAACGCTGATTCATCCAAGATCATGAAGGTTTATAATGTTAATGTGTAAAAAAAACACTTACCTGGACCCTGGCCGCAATTTCGAGTAAGGAATCGGTGAGCGGTTCCCCAGCCCCACTCCAACCACTGCATACTGACTCGGGGAAGACCTCCAGCGACACGAGGACTTCATTCTCGTTTCCGACGAGACGGTCGCAGGACGTGATGTCTTCGTCATCCTCTTCCTTATCCTCTGGTTGCTCTCCCTTGTCATCCCCTCTTGCGGTCTCATTTCCCTGGGATAGGACCAGTCTCACGCCGAAGAGCCGGACTATCTTCTCGTTGCGATTTCTCAGGGCCGCGAGGCTTTTGCGATTAACGCGGACGCGCGGAGCCTCGCCCATTTCTCTGACATCGCATTCGGACGCGTTCTCGGCGCCTTCACTTGGTGTGCCGTTGCCACCTCTTTCTTCCTCCTTCTTCTCCTTGACGGCCTCCGCCTTCCTTCACTTATTTCTCTCTCTCTCACTCTTCGTCTTCCTGGTTTCCCTTTATCTATATTACTTCATCTCTCCTTCCTCCGGGTGTAACGATATATGCTGTACATTATCGTATCTTTGCTGCTTAGCCTAACTGCCACAGCGCGCCCCACCTGCAAAAAGAGGTTCCTCTTTTTGCACTTACACCAGCCTCGGGGTGACACTCACTGCACGGTAGCTCCGACACCCGTTCGCACTTTATTTGCTTGAGATAGAATTTTGCTGTTTCTTGAGAAACTACCTCCTGGCGACACACTTCGGATTCGAGGATTATTTTTCACTGCAGCACGCGACTCTCTGCGTTATCGATGATATCTGCTTTTTGCGATTCTTGCACCACCTTTCAGTGAGATTAACAAGCTTGGTTGGGATCAGTGGTATACAGTTGGATTTTGATTTTAAAAATTTGGTTCTGATTTTAGTTTTTAAACTTTAAGACTGGGATTAGGATCTTTCTGGATTTTTATCCTTGTAGGAACTTAATTTTGTGTGTTGATTTTGTATTTACGGAATTAATATTAATAACTTTGTTTATTGTAAATTACTGGGTGTTTCGAAGAGACAAGGAACGAAGCACATAGACTTAGCTTAGATTTATGAGCTGCAAAACAGAACTTGTTGGTATTTTGATAACAGGATATTATACATGTTTGAATAACTTTTGACATTTTTGTATCTTCAGTGCTTGTTTATGTTTGAAGAGTAGACAGTCATTTTCAATGTTTAATAAAAGTAACTTGATTTACTATTAGCATTTAAAGCGTTCTACAAATATTTTGCAAGTATTTTATTCCAACGAGCACTTAAAGTAAATTAATTATAGTACAATGGTAATATGTATATTGTTACTATTTAGGTCGGGATTTATTTTGTGGTTTGTTACCTTGATTGCCTCCACCACGACCTAACGGTGCAGGGCCTCTGCCACCTCCACGACCACCGAAGGCACCTGGATTGAAAAATTCAATGTTACACTCATGTATTCCAATAACCATTGCAAATTATTTTGCAGCTGAATAAATTGTACCTCTGCCACTACCACGTCCACCTCTTTGATTTTGACCACCACGACCCTTCATTTCTCCACGACCTCTCGATTTCATCTGTACGTCTTCTTTGACCATGTCTATGACTTCGTCAGGTATTCGAAGGTATTTAATTGTGCTACCACGGATATAGCACTCTGGCATTCTCCAAAATTTATCGCCATCCTAGAAAACGATTTAACGATATCATATACAACATTAAAGCATAGCAATATACTAAAGTACTTGTATATTTCTGATCACAAATATGTTTTACCCGTGAGGTGCAAATGACTTCTCTGAGATTGATATTCATCCAATTGTCACAACTGACTAAGTGACCGTTATATGTTTCTCCATTCTTCAATTCAACCAGCTAAAATAGATATTCATAACGTTAGATTAACTGAAAACAGAAAATATCAGACAGGTAATCACAGACAACGAGGTTAGGATTTTACCATAGGATGGTTTTGAGCAGTTCTCAGCAACGAAAGCGGCAACTGCAAAGACAAATATTAATCCTTGTTATATACATTGGAACGTGTATTACTTTAATTTACTTGAAATATGTGTAATGTAATGATCTTACCATTTTTAATCAATGTTTAGATAGATACCGCTACGCACACAAATACAAAATGTAAGTCCTTATGAACGCTACTGCTTTTGGTCCTATACATACACGTATTCTTGGCTCGTTTTACAGGTGTAGGAGTAACCGTTAACCCGCACTGAAATTGCATATATTGACACAATAAATTGTGCAGTATTACTTATCAATATGTTTAATCGAAATAGACTATTGTATAATTTGTGCAAGTATAAAGTATCAAATAGTCGTGCAACTGTCACTCCAAAACTTTTAACAGTAAGTCAGAAAAATAATGTGGGTTCATTCTAAATTATGGTATATAACAATAAATGATTTATACTTTTTTCAATAAAACATTGTATTGTGCATTTTTTTAGATAACAGGAATTGATCACAGTCCTGTCTCCTGTTACAGTCATACCGTGGCTAGCAAACATCAATATAAAGTAGTGGAAATTGTTGCTCCAGTTAATAAATTTGTTAATCGAACGCATACCTGTGGTGAATTAACTATAAATAATGTTGGAGAGAAGGTACATCTGTGTGGTTGGCTGGAATTTCAAAGGATGGGGAAATTTCTTGTTCTTCGTGATGCATATGGATCGATACAAGTAATTGTTTCGGATGTTAGTGTCAAATAATTTTTCTGCTTTATCAATTTGTAATATATATGTTCAATTAAAAATTCTTTTTTTAGGATAATAGTTTAGTAGAAACTATTAACCATTTGCCATATGAAACTGTAATCAGTGTGACTGGTACAGTAGTGGCCAGACCTGCTGGTCAGGAAAATAAAAAAATGAAGACAGGAGAAATAGAAATTCAATTAGAAGCTCTAGAGGTGTTAAATACTGCGACACCCCAACTTCCATTTTCAATTAGAGAATATAATAAAGCTAAGGAGGCCCTTAGAATGCAGTACCGATACTTGGCATTACGTTTTCCAGAGATGCAAAGAAATTTGAGGCTCAGATCAAACGTTCTTATGAAAATGAGAGAATATCTCATCAACAATTGTGATTTTGTCGATGTTGAGACACCTACACTCTTTAAAAGAACACCTGGGGTATGTTAACAGAAAATACAGAATATTATATTATTTTAAGGATATCTTCATATTACTAGGGTGCCAGAGAGTTCGTGGTACCCACCAGACACCCTGGCCAATTTTACTCCCTCGTACAGAGCCCACAACAATTCAAACAACTTCTTATGATAGGTGGGATTGATAGATACTTTCAGATTGCAAGATGTTACAGAGACGAAGGATCTAGACACGACAGGCAACCAGAATTCACACAGGTTTCACAGTGCATAATTAAGAATATTCGAAGTTCGTGTAATCCAATACATATATTATTTTGCAGTTGGATATGGAAATGTCTTTTATTAACCGAGAGGGAATAATCGAAATGATAGAGGGCTTACTGTTGTATTCTTGGCCACCTGAGTTAAGTTCTATCAAAGTTCCCTTTGATCATATAACATATAACGATGCTATGGAATTATATGGCTCTGAGCAACCTGATCTAAGAATTCCCTATCATGTAAGATCATACGCATAAATAATTTTGTAACCGTAATCTGATTCAATGAAGTCTCAATCCAGTACCGTAAGGACTTTATAATCATCCAGTATATATATTCTTAATTACAGATACAAAATATCACAGAGCTCATTAAACAGTCTAGTACTTTAATGGATAAAAGTAACTTTGAACATAATACCTTCGCTAGCTATGCTCTAGTTATACCAAATAGTCAAGTAAGTAATTCCGTATTGTCTTATGTAGTAAAAGATGTTATTAAAAATATTCCATGATATTTAGGATTGCTTAACAAACTCGTTAAAAATACAATTCAATGATATGGCAAAGAAACAATTCCCTGGTGCTAAATTAGTACAGGAGAAGGTGACTGATGACTCTTGGAATTCAAAGATGATAAAATTATTTTCTGAAGATGTTACGAAGAACATTACTCATAAACTTAATGTAAAAGAGGGTGACACACTCTTTATTTCATTTGGAGAAAAAGCTGACGCAGTGAGTGCATACAACTACCATTACAAATTCATGACACGATATGTATCTAATGATATAAAATTTACAGCAACAAATAGTAGGAAAATTGCGTGTCGAGTATACAAACATATTGGAGTCCAAAGGGAGAAAAATAAGATCATCCGATTATCTATTTCTCTGGGTCGTGGATTTCCCTCTATTTTCACCTGGAGAAACGAAAGACAAATTAGCATCAACTCACCATCCATTCACTCAGCCACATCCAGACGACATGGACCTCATCTCCAGTGACCCTCTGAAAGTTCGTGGACTCCATTACGACTTGGTACTCAATGGGTCAGAGATAGGCGGTGGATCCATTCGAATACATAATCCAGCCTTGCAGACAAAAATATTTGACATGTTGGACATCGACAAGTCCCAAATGTATCATCTCCTGGAAGCTCTAGCCAGCGGTGCACCACCTCATGGTGGTATAGCATTAGGTGAATCCTTTAAGATATATATAATCTCAATAATGTCTTCTTAATACTTAATTAAATCAATTTTCAGGACTGGACCGTTTAACCTGTCTACTCTGTAATGCACAAAGTATAAGAGACGTTATAGCATTTCCAAAAACTATGGAAGGTCGAGACTTAATGTCAGGCGCTCCTGTACCAATTTCGTCTGAGGAGATGGAAACGTATCACATAAAAACCATAAACGTATGAAAGACAATCTTCTTCTGTTGGAGCAGAGCAGTCTTCTTTAATTCGACGAATTATATTAAACTTATATACAGATTCGTGACGATCACGAGTAACAGATACAGAGTGTCCATCATGGTGGACTTTGTAGTCCCGTTGCAAAGCTCTGTTTCACAATAGCAAATGATTTCCTTATCCAGTTTATCGTTATTCAGAAAGGGCATCTTCTTGCAGCCTACGTCAACTTTGTATCTTCCATAATTATTTCCACAACGTCTTGTGATAACTCTTTCCACGTACGGTATCGCTTGCCAATTAGTGTCCTTACCGTCCCAACTTTTGGCCAGGATTTCCTTGCCAGTGGCATCCACATAACGGTATTCAATTACTGTTAATTTGGAATACCTTATATAGCCTCTTTTTCGATCGCCAACTCTCTACTGTCTCAAACTTTTTGGTTATATTTTTTAAATACAAAAACTCACCGTCGTTAATGAGCTTGACGCAACCCGTGGCGATAAATTTACAATAGGTCGTCTTGACAGGACTGAATTCGCAATTCTTGTCATCGATTGAATTACAGGAGTAACAGCGGAAGCAGAATCCTGATAGAAATATTTTACGGTTATCGAATTATTGATTTTGCTTTACGAAAATATAATCTTTGCGTGAACTCGCCTGATTGTAATATAGTGACGAGTCCGATAGTCGCGTAAAAAATACCAATTGACATTCGGACAAATCCTTGTCGGACGTGGCGGACATTTTTATTGCGAATTGAAAATTTCTATCGTTTGTAATTTGTTATAGTCGATTGTTGGTGCGATCGATCATGAATGGAAGTTATATTATTTATTCACGATAAGATAGACTGTACAGAAAAAAACGTGAAAGATATATGTTAAGATTTATAAAAGAATTATTTTATTCAAGGAAATGTTTCTTACGGTCATATCGATGGCTTACACTAAAGTAAAAATATACCATCTTTTAAGTGCCTCTTAAATTGGTTAATAATTTTGGTAGTGCAATGAAAATCAATGAGATGAAAATAAACGACAATCAAGACACCAACCACTATCTATCGACGATCCTCTTGTCGCAGTAATTTATACAGGGTTGTTCAGAAGTTTTGTATCACCTGAGGATGTGATTACACTATAGAAATAAAATAAGACCGACCAACTTCGATAGATGCAATACTCCTGAATAACATAATATTTAATTAAATATAAATTACGTGAAATCTTACGTAAAGTGTCAGTTATCCAAATCGATCTTAGTTCAAATTTTGGACTTAAACAAATAAAAGAATTTCCACGCGATACAGGATAACGGGACAAAATATAGTTTGTTTAAATTGTAGAAAATAATTTAAAAAAAAATCCCCTGTTTCTTTATTCCCTCTTACAGTCTGTTCAAATAATCTCTTTTATCTTCTCAGACAAAATAAATATTTCGCTTTCTCTCGGTGCTACCAGTGCAATTTTAAACATAAAAAAATACAGAAAATCATAAAAAATCACAATACAAATTTGCGATGATATATAACTGAAACCTTAAACTTATCTTCGATTCTCGACAACCGCTTTCCCCAATTTCAAATGTAATATACGATTTAATATTTCAATTGTCCCACCATCTGTACAAAAAAAAGTCTCATCGGAAAGAAACAACGGTCATTAATGGTTCTCGGCGAATTGAAAAACTTTTATTTCTTCTTCGACTCCGCTCAACAGGACGATCGATGCTCACGAAATAAATATACGTCTACTGGATTAACATTATGCTCTCATCTCCCATCTACAATAGTTTTTATCAGAGTCCACATTCTCGAACAGCTCTCACGAGTCTCGCATACGACCGGCCAATGATTTTCAATCGCAAAGTCGTACATGACAATCATTAAGGCAGTCACCGCACAGGAGTCCAACAACGCGTTCAAATATCGCTATTACAATAATTCGAATTTCGCGCGCAGTCTCAGGAAGCTTACACAATGTACATAGCTGGCAGTAGGGACGCTCAAGATATAACATACACTTTATACATTACGATGAAAGGATCGAGATACAAGGAAACTGCTAGGATCTTTTTGGAAAATTTAAAAAATAAAGCTGTATCTAGCGAAGTAACTTTACTTAAAAACACAGAGGGTGACAATTCAGTGCATTTTTGCTCGATGAAAAAATATTTATTCTATCCACGTACGATAACCGTGAAATAACAGTAACAATCAAGACTCGAGAAATAATCAATTAAAAATTACTCAACCGCGCCCGCCGAATTGGCAAAATTGTTAAACACTCTTGGGAATCCTCTTTACTTTTATCTCCCAGCTAAAAATCACGTTCGCTTTTATTTCTCTTTACGTATCTATGCATCTGTCCCTTTCGGCGCAAGCTTTCGTTACTGTGAAGATGACGTCGTTAATGTATATTGTGAATTGACGTCATTCTCACATTAATCAAAACTTACGTCCGAACGCAGGATCCATAGATCATTCGGCATCGATCAACTTTCGTGTTGTAACAGTAGCTTTGTCGGGGTCGTTCTAAAAAGAAAATAAAAATAGAAAATAGTCTTGGTACGGCATCGAACGAACAGTGAATAATGACGACTTAGAATTTGAGGGAGATGGCGATTACTATAACGATCCTGAAGGAACGTTTACGATCTGTTACACATTCTGCCATTATAAAAATACTATTTTACAGAGGCCATTCTCGCAAGCACACTCACAATCCGTTGACGATCGTTCCTCGCTCAGCCACGTACGCTCGCGAAATAATATTTGTTACATTACGAGTAACGGAAGCACGCTACGCATATTCGAAGAGAAATAATCGGTGCCGTTCTTATATAAAATTAACATTAACGTTAGAACTCTAATGGAAATAATGGTGTATCGTATTTACACAAATAATGGAGTAGGCTGCATGAACGGTTTTAAGATTAGGGCAGCGGTTTCCAAACTGGCCGACATATACGCGGCAACACGTGCACTCGCAGATTCATCACATTCACAGACACAATTACTCGCACACAGATACACGAGACGCATACAAATTATTAATTAAGAAAAAAAAGAATTTCATAGGAAAGAACAATATACATTTCTAATATCTATCATCTGGCCGAGCAGACAGAATCCTCTCGCGTGTCCTGTTCGTAGAAATACGCTCTTAATTTTTTATTGAATCCTTAAAATTTGTCTAGCTTCTTGCTTCTTTAATAATCATTGTCGATTGCGTCGTCTTGCTTTGAGAGTTGGACGATGACTCGAGTCAGGGTTTATGTGTGTATATACTGTATATATACGTGGACAACGATACTCACGTTTAACGTTTGATATAGTAAAAACTGATTGGTGGTTAAGTAGTTTGAAAACCACTGAACTATGGCGCTAATTAATTATTATGCTACGCGGTGTCGTACAAATAATCGTGAACCTTGAATCGCTCCCATCCGGTTAGTTTCACGTACGAAGAACGATGATAATTCTTGAACAGTGGACGCCTCAAGAAGACGCAGACGTTTGCAATCCGTTGTGTACTTTGGCGTCGTGAAAAGAATAAATATTACTTCTTCTTAGGGTCCCTTTGAAGTTCTGCGAATGGGCAGACATTTCTTTTTATGGGTTCTTGTTAAGCCAGCACGTTTAATTTTTGTTGGATTTCCTGCTGGTTGAGAGGGCCCGGTCGTACCTGTACGTGTCAGGATGAAAGCTGGTTCGATCCACTGAGAATTGACATCACTTTGGAGATGATAATTGTGTATGGTCCTGGCTGTAGATTCAAGTAGCATTACAATAGTAAACTGCAGGTATGAAATAGGATCATGCTAAAGCATGTATCATTCTAGTTTATTATGCATTGAGAATTGACATCATCTTTGAGACACTTGTCGAGGATGGCCCTGGGTGTAGGTTTAAGTAGTATTATGATCGTATACTACATATGTGAAGGAGGATTACCTTTGCTTTTGCTGGTATAATCCTGGTTATTGGTGATGATATCTTCGTCCAGGTGATGAGTCTCAGATGAAGAAGACAGTTAGAGACATGCTTGTTTTATATTTCTATGTGTCTTCGATGGCAAGTTTCATTGTCGTAAGATACTCAGGACACTTGGGCATGATCGAACGAATCTTGAAGGTTATTCTTGTCGCTCTTGAAGCAGATGGCATCCTGGGATGAAGTATGGGTCTTGTTGGATCAACGAGAAAAATCTGCAGCACTATAGCACACTATCACGATGGCTTGTTGACAGAGTCCTGGCTTCGGTGATCTGATTTCTCATTCTTGAATAAAGTTCACAGTAGCAATAAGAGAGACAAAAATGTATAGAGGTTTTCTTGAATAGAAGCGTAACACGGGATGCTTGCAGTAATAATGTAAAAATTAATAGTCGGTGATAGATTTCCTGAAGATGAGACGTAAAACACGATAGCGCTATGACTATAATGCTAAATACAGGTACAGGAGGAGACTATGTACACGGGGCGACACATCCGAATGCTTAACCATATACTTATTATTATTTTCCTTTTCCTTTCTTTTCTATGCAGCGCGAGGCACTTCCCCACGACCACCATCTGTAGCTGACAGTACGGATACCGATGTGATGGACGCGTTCATCGCGCCATAAACTACACTACATAGTTTCTTGAAAAAGTATATCCTCAGAGTATCAGGAATACGAGATACCAGGTAGGCAGGTCGAACTGGGTCGAGTATCGTTGAACTAATGCTACCGGATATGAGACTCTCGTTACCTTTTTGGAGATCCTCTTCATTATCTTGTAGATACACGCTTATGTCTCATACGTCTATTGTTTTAATTGCGTATGGACATTTTAAATGCAATTTTATTCTGAACCAAAATACCGGTTGCTGTGCTGTTTTCCTTATTCTTTTCATACTCTTTCGACGATTCTTTTGCTTGTTGTGTGAATCGATGATATCACTTGATGTATAAGAATGTTCTTGATACCTCATTGACTATTTACGCAGTGTCTTCCACAGTGGGCAACCAGAATGCCATGTTTGTACAAGCAGATGCTAGCATCATGTACTTTGGATTGAATTGGATACACTGTACGGGTGCCGGATGATCGCCATTTAATACACACACTTTATACCCTGTGTCAGCATTCCATACATGTACTCTTCCATCAGTGGATCCACTGAATACAAACTGAGAGTCTGGACTGAAACTAGCTTCGATTGCAATACCTTTGTTATTGAGATATCCAGCAAAGGTCTGTAACGGTGTGCCATGGAAGGCATCGATGAGTCGTATTATGCTACCGTTTGTAGATATCAGAATAGTCTTGCCATCTCGACTGAACTTCAATCCTGTCCAATCACACTCTTTCTCCTGAGAGAGCTTGAACGTAACGAAAGGTCCTTTGTCGAAGCTCCTGAGATCGTATAGTTTTATACACTCTGAATTAACACCAGCAGCAAAGATGAGGCCTTCTGGATCATAAGCAGCGACTGGTCGTCCAGAAACATTCATAACTCCATGACAGTTAGGTGAACGTAGATCCCACAATCGTAGGGATTTGTCCAAGGACCCTGACAGGAAAGTATCCTCGATAGGACTGATACAAAGAGACACAACTTTCTTTGTATGACCAGGAAAGTATCTGATATATTTGTTATCGTGGAGACTCAAGTAACGAATGGTGTCATCAACCTTCGTGCTGCTGTGTATAGCAGTATGCTTAGCATGGGTAAAATGTATCAGATCGACCCCGTACTTCTTGGAGTTGACGGTGCGAACCTGGGTACCCTTCTCGCAATCGTAGATAACGATTTGATCATCCTCCGAGCATGATATCAGCGTATCCCCACTAGGTGAGAAATCGATGCTGTTTATCCGGTCGGTGTTCTCGCGGAAGACCTTGGCAACCTTGAAGCTCCTCACCACGTGGTCGACGAGCTTCATGGCGACGATGGAGGCTTCCTGGGGTGGGCTGACACGGCCCTCCACGCAATGCTTCGAAGATGGGGCCAAACAACCGGTGGCCAAGTCGTACGTCACCTTCCTGGCAGCTACACTCCTCTCCTTGTGACACTCACACCCACGGACAAAGGGATTCTCGAACCAATGGACGCGATCGGCAAAATCACCGCACACCGCACGCACAAATCCTGCCAACTGTTTAGAAATGGCTGGCCAGTACCGTGTACGCTCCCGGCGTCACTTTAACCACCCTGGCTGCACTCACGGTCCGCATGAACCGCGTCCGCAAGGATCGCCGACGATACTTTTTTCTCTGTGGAATCACGATGATGTTTATACACCATTAATCGAATTTTCCACTCCGCTATTCATTATGTATATTCTATCCGACCTGATATCACTATAGGAAACTTCCATCAGCGATCAATGCAAATTTATGAAGATTTGAAATATTATCTATACTTATATTGCTCACTGTGTTTCACTCGGAACCAAGATCATCACGGCTGGCTGGGCTACAATAGAAGAGACCAGAAACGTAGCGGGGCGTAGTGGGACGTAAGGATGAACTTCAGTGATTCATGCGAGCATGTAGAAAAAAAAAATTGAAGAATAATGTATAAATATACGTACGATGAGGGGAATGGCGAGAATTCGTAATAATTTACACATCTGCCGTCTTTTAATTAAACCAATTTCTTTCTAAGTAAAACGGAAAGTAAAAAAATGTGTGCGTATAATTTACAAACACGTGTAAGATCCACAGTAATTGCAGTATATTGTTATTGTTACTTAATTGAATATATGCGTAATAATAACACTTTGTACTCATTCAGTTAATAAAAAAAAGTTATTTTACAATTTGAAAAATATACCTCCTGTCTTCATTGTTTTATTCGTAGGAATGATTAGGCGCGTTCGTTCAACAGAAACACAACTGAGGGAGCAAATACATTTGATTGGTCATTTGATCGTTAATCTTGAAACAGTTATGAAATTTGACCAATCAAATGTATTTGCTCCCTCAGCGGTATTTCTGTTGAACGTATCCATTGTGTCCGTCATGATAGATTTAAAAAGAATAGCAGGTGGCGCAACCATCGTTTCAAAAGCTGCGTTTGAATCCAGCGGGAACGAAAATCTGGGATTTCCTCATTTAATTATTACTGATAGTTACCTTTGTTAGTGCATTCGCTGCAATTCAGTGATAATTGCAAAATATTATACGCGACGCAGAACGGATTGTTTGTAGAGTCTTCAAGGTAAATCGTTTCAATTTATTTATTGCTTGTTCTTGGTAGCTTTGTTAGAAATTTATTCAATACATGTATTATTATTTATGAATATTAGGAATATTTACCTTGTGCAGAGCCTCGTTCATGAAAAATGCTTGAACTAAATGATTTGAGTTGCTTATTTACATGGGAATTAAACCAAGTGGATCATACACCAGATACAGGGATCACAAGTGATATCGATGAAAATCCAATATCATGTATGTTATTTCTAAAAGTTATGTATACACTTACAACAGCATATGATCTGTGTGAAAATAATTCCTTGGAAAATGCAATGAAGGATATGGAAGAAGCTGAGAACAGTTTTGATAAACTGAAACAGCAGTAAGCTTATTAAATTGATTCAGTATGATCTTATTTGGTATTGTAGATTTCTTGAAGGAATATGATTAGTCCCCCTGATTTCCTTTGCATGGATTGCTTTATCGTATATTACTTAAACTTAATGATATATGAAGATTGCATAAATTTCATAACTGATTTCAGAATACCTAATGGTTTATCGATGAAGGCAGTAGAGCATGTCGTTAAAGGAACGAAATGCTTTATACTTCAAAAAATAAATAAATATAACGATGTTAAAACTATTTTGGAAACTATACCTTCGTGTGAAGACATTTTTGAATTAGGCACGCTTTATGGTTGCCAAAGTGCAGTATGGTCCTATTACTATTATACAGGGTGGAAAAAGAGTATAGAATATGCTTCAAAGGCCATAAAATTGAATCCACAAAGTGGAATGTGGCATTTTCTTCTTGCAATTAGTTCAAGGCGAATTAGAAGATCTACTGATATTACAATGAAACCAATGGCTCTAGAGCAGCAATCGTTTGAAACAGCATTTGAACTACAAGCAGAACCGTTTTTTGGTATATATACAGCACAAATGTACCGTGAAGCAGGTGCACGTGGGAAAGCAAAAGAAATGTACAACACCGTACTTGACATGCCTCTAATTGACAGTTTCATTTATTTGAAACTAGCACTTGGCTTCATTTCATTCAAAGATTATAGAAGAGCATGTGTCTGTCTTGATCACGCAGAGATAAGAATCCCTGAGAATGATGTATTTCTTCATTATAAAGGAATTTACCTTCAAAAAGGTTTAAAGGATTATCAGGTATGTTAATATGTATACATATAGTGCCTATATGATTACTTTATTTTTCTCTTTAAGGGAGCTCTACGGTATTTTGAAAGAGCTGGGGCTTCGCAAAATTTTTTAGGAGATACAAGTTATATCTCGCTGCAAATGCATCTTACTAAAGGGAGGTACGATCCCCTGCCATATTTAAAACGTATGTTTGAAAGGTATGGACAGTTTGGTGGATATAGAGTGCAGGCCATATATATGCACATGGGGTCATACTATGATCTTTCTCGCGGTGATGCAAAGAATGCCTGCAAATATTACCTGAAAGCTATAGAAATCGATCCGGAATGTCAGAATTTGAAGGTACAGTATGTAAGAACTTATAAGCATATACTTTGCATCTAACGCTATTGAATTTTCAGAAATTTTATTCTGATATTTCTAATACTAAATTCAGCGTTTTTGACGTACTACGGGGACACATTTTGCCAAAATTAAAAAGACTTAGAAATCCGGACGACACGGTATCTGAAATGATTAAAAAGGCAGAGAAATATTGTCAAGACGAAAGAGAATCCTTGGAAGAAATGATGAAAAAAATTCTGATATGAATCAGAAAGAGCGAAATCAAAATTTCAACTGTAATGTTAAAAGAAGTCTCCTATATATCTCAAATTGAAGAGCTACAAGAAATATTTAACTAGATTTTCTACGTATTAAAAAAAAACATTCGTGGGTGCTTGATCTCAGAGAGAACACATCTGTGATAATATAATAGTTTGTTAAGTTGTACCCATTACAAAGTATAAGGATTTATCTAGCTTAAGACAGACATGTATGAAATACTTAAGAGCAGCAGAATAAAAGAATATTATATGGAAATAGTCTTTTATTATTTCCCGTTATTTTCTCTAATACGTGTGATGCGACAAACCAGCATCGCAATATTCGTACATTACAATGGAATTGTCAGTCTTGCCCGTTCTATGCAGCAGCCTGTTTGGGGTAATGTTATTAAATTAAAAGTAAGAAAGGAAGTTTATTACATAAGAGTTTTCTGGTAAAAACGAGTAGCCTGACAGACGTATATATACAAAAATATATATACACACAAGAAGAACCGTTCTAAATAAATATACAAATAGAACAATATGTCTAACTGTTAACCTATTGGTAATTCAATATTGACAGTTACGAAAAAAAAAGCTCAAAGCACGTAACCGTCCAAAATAATACATCGGCTAATACGCAAAACGAGTACAAAAAGAACCGGGTTTCCAAATCGCATTTTGCTTTTTCATCGTCAACGACGGTAATACACACTAGTCCTAAATATTCGACAAACTTACAGTACGGCGATCAGTTTCATCGTGAACATCACTATGAAATTCTAATACGTCAATTACGATTCCCTGAACTGCGTAAATATTTGACACCATACCGGACAATGACTGGAGACAGGACCACCCCAGTGCCACCCATAAGGAATTCCCAAATGTGTCAAACCTAACCTTATGACACCTGCTATTCCTGTACCGAATTGTTTCTCAGCATCCTTACCCCAAAGAATATTATCGTTATAAACAGTACCATCGGGATGCACTGCTGTACTTCCCTCGTTTATTACTTGATCCAGTTTGTTCGATTCCTCCAGAAGGGTGAAATCTCCTAAGAGGATGGAATTCTTGGCCTCGCAAAAGCCTTCGATGATTTTGTTGTCATCCGCGCTATGTATGCGTACATTAATTATCGTCACGTCGAACTTGTTAATCTGAAAAAGAACAGAGTGACATGTTAAATTATAGGTTAGGTGTTTCTAAAAAATTCCACGATAGAAATGCATCGACTAGTTATTCCACGTAGAATTATATTATATATTGGATGTCGAACCTACATGAAAAACTGCAGATGCAACAACAGGAAGCAGGACGGTTGTAGCCGGTGGTTGTTCGCGCAGAGCAATTCCTATTCTTGGATCGGAGTCCCATAATATAGCTAATCCTGCACCCAAATGAAGAGATCTCCAGACTCGTCGATTTTGTCGCCAGTCACGAACCCTTTTCAGCACAGGGTAATTAAGTTCGTGCGTGAGTGCATCGAGTGCGTCTGGACTTTCGATTTCTTGAAGTGCTATAAGAGCTAACCTAAAACAATAGCGAAGAATGATTAGTTGCAGATATGAATTGTTAGCCGATACCACTAATACAGATTGCGCAACAGCAATGTAGCTTACCTGTTCTCCAATATTGTTCTGCAAATAACTTCTCTCACACCTGGATTACTGGCTTTATCCTTAGAGAAATTTTCAAGGTTCCAGGATGCCACTCTTGTTGTGACTCGATCATCGAGTCTATCTTGGAAATCAGTGGGCGTAGGAGGACGTGGACTGGCTACACTTAATAAATCCCAAATTTCCTCCTCGGTAATGCAGCCGCTTATCTCCATTCCGTTTCTGCAGCCGTTGATTCGAGATCTAAAAGTTATCGTGATATTTATATATAGCTAAAAATAAACTATTAAATTAAACGTAATTTCTTCATGGAACTTACACGGCTAACGATTTCGATATTCCATTCTTCAAAGTTTGCTTGGATAAGTTTTTGATTCCATTAGCTACTGGAGTACTGGAAGCTCTTGGATTGGACCAGGATGGCGAAGAAGTGTCATTACTTGGTGTGGGGGTTATCGAACCATTCGAGTCAACATCTATTCTCAAATATGGTTTTATCATTGTTAGACGATGCTTTCCCATACCCTGGACTTTGGCAAGCTCATCTAGGGATCGATATGGTCCCTTTTGTAGCCTCCTTTCTACGATGCAAGCTGCTAGTTCCTAAGTACAGCAAGATAAACTTCGTTTGATAACAGTCATTAATTATTATTTCTGCTATATTTTTTTGAAATTTATTAATTTCATTTTATGAGGAAGCTTCTCGTCTACCTGGTTCATTCCAGGGATAGTTTGCAATTCGAAAACACTAGCTGTGTTAACGTCGACCGTACTCCCTCCATTCCCAACGGAGTCTAAGCTCAAGGACGCCCTTGAGGAAGTTCTGCTGCCATTTGTCGATGGTACGTAGACTTCCAATCTTATCGACTCTAGCTTATGAGCACCAACACCAGAGACTAGTGCTAAATCTTCCACACGGTTGAAACGTCCTATCGCTTGCCTGTGGGCGACTATGTTTGTTGCTATGGCTCGTGTTATGCCAGGTAACGTCATTAACTCCTCCTCCGTCGCTGTATTCAAATTCAGTTGCTCCACCTGTTACAGAGTCATGGTATTATTAGTAAAATATAGAGAAAAATAAAGATACGAGCAGAAATTTAATTAATTAAAGCTTGTGCTTCGGACGCTACTGAATTTCAGTAATTTATTTCACTTCTATACGATAGACATGCCACGAAGAAAGAAATTGAGGCCTTCGAAGCAGTTATCAGTTAAATTGCAGTTCATTAAGAACGTATAGTAAGACACTTTCGTAGACAGAAAAGCGATAGTAGAATGACTAAATGAATACTGTAATAGTGAATTAAAATTTTTTAAATATTTACCAAGTTAATGTTGCAGTAATTGTATATTTTTGACATATTCATTTTAATTGGTAATATCTTTAAACACTTATTACATTCAAATGTTGTTTTTTCTTTGAATAATCAACAACAAAGTGATGTATAATAAAACAAAGAGCTTACGACTTGGTTTAGAACATATAATCTTGAGTAATAGCCAATTGGCACCGATCCATAATATCTATGTTGTTATAAATAACTGCATATTTTTACAACAGATAGAATAGTGTATCTCTAAATTTTTAATGATAAGACAGAAGAAATGAAACCAAAGAATAAAAATTTGTAAAAATATAATGGATATTATAAGGTATTATAGTTTATGTATGAAGGTAATTGGGTTTCAACAAGAGATTATGGTCAATAATTACAATCTTTGCTGTAATCTTGTCAGATAAGATATAGCAATAGATAATACAGTAGAACGTGTTAAGCTTTAATAGGTCTCACCTTAAGTGTTCCGTCTATGAATGTAAATGTATGAGACAGATTTTTAGAATTATTTGACCGCCTTCGTCCTAAACCACCAATTGAGATTCTCCGTAGGTTGTGTCTCCTAGTTTTGGGACTACGATGCACACTTCCCGACTGACCCATCTCAATACTCAGGAAAGTAATTTGTAAACCGAACGAGAATTATGGTTCAAAGTAGAAAAGTAGTCAAGGTCACCTAATGATCCTGGAATTCAAAAACGAAGTCCATAAGTATAGAAATTCATCAAATTCATCAATTAAAAAATATTCTGGTAAGATCAAATACTCACATCGAGAAACATAACATGCTCTTAAACAATGATTAATCTAAACAAAAATCTATATTCAATCCAACTAAAAAACGAACTTACAACCTACATAATAACGAGTAAGATAACAACAAGAATATATTAGTAATAAATAACGTCGATGTAATAATTGTAAATACACTGAAGATCAAGTCACGCGCCCAAAAAATTGCGTAATATGTTATAGAAAGTTTTAACAAAAATGGAGAAGAAAAACATTCGTGACGAAAGTAAAAAAGTATAATCATTCTAAAAACAGTTATCGACCTTAATGTAAATCCATAATAAATATACTCCAATCGTCCTCCACATCTCTCCTTATAATCGGCACAAAACGAACGTCACTAAACGTAAGAAGAATCAATGCAAAGGTCAGAATCATAGTCCGAAACACTAACGAATACAGGCGTCCGTCCAATAATGAACATTGACCGCTGTCAAATATAGGGAGGGAGACAGGTTAATTGATAGTAAAGTTGACAATAGGAAATAGTAGTACGAGCCACTGTAAAAAAATTGCATGCTCATGCCGCCTCGGGGTTATTCAGGCCGACGTGAAAAAGAGAATCAATTCGTTCGATAGTCAATCAATTACAAATGGCTTGTTGAGAAATCGTTTAATACCTACATGGTTTTTTATGAACCACAAGGACCTATATGCACACCAGCACGCACACTTAGACCGATCTTAAGCGAATCACTTTTATTTTTGGCATTTTTCACTCAATCGTCATTCTCGAAATTTCTTTTTGATTGTTTGACTGGTCAATGGAATCGATGATCTTTCACTAATTTTTATTGAAATGACACCGAATTCCCCGTCTGTCAAATTAGCAACAGAAAAACGAATCATAAGTTTATTACGAATCCAAGAAACAACCTGCAGCCAGCACGGCTGCTTCTGCTTTCCAGGGTTTGGCGCAATTCGTCTTGACCAACGACCAATAGAAAATCTTAGCGAATCATCTTCATCGGAAAGTAATTTCTGGAATGTCCCTAGCTTTGTTTTTTAATTTAAAAGAATATTTATTGAGTTATCAGTCACTCAAGCGAATGATGGATAGTTGAAAGATAAATACTAGCATAAAATCAATGAGCGATAGCTTTTCGTGTAATTGTATTTCTCTAATTGTACAATTAAATTACGATCGCCGTGATCAAATTTATTTCGATTTCCTAGTTACATCTTTTTCACTCCACGTTTATCATAAGCTTGCGTTTTTATGAATTTCTATACAGATTCGTATCGTTATCACTTGTATTGTAATTCATTTTTTTATGTTATCATTAATACATATAACGATAATGTTACTTAATTATTATTCGAATGACAGTATATTCCCCGAAGTATTTAAACAGATTTTATTTTGGTATCACAGTTTAATTATCTACTCTTTGTAATCGCACTATTTAATTTAAGCGTTTACGTATTTTATTTATAAATAAGAGTTCAGGCTTTGAATTCTTTTTAAAATTCAGCAATCATTTAGCATCCATTACCGAGCATGTAAGTGTCTGATAAATTGATAACACGAAACAAATTTGTACGTATACGCGTGCGTCATTATATGAAGATTTCATCGCAATTAGATCCATGATTTAATTTCATTTTACAATTTAATCTTCTCGACTGACTACGATATTTAATAAATGATTTTAAAAAACCAGACTAGATCTACTCTTCTCGAAAGTACTGATTTCAACTTTCCGATGGCGGCAAAGAATCAACCAATGAGAAGCCTCGATTGCGGAAAGATGACGTCAAATTGAATAAACATGGAGACTTGATATTCCGCTCAATATTTCAACCACAAGCCGGCAAAAAATGGACGGAATATTGTAGGCTAATAATCACGGATAAAATAATATAAAATTTACACACCAATATATTTATACAATTGAAAAATTGTGATATTAAAACTTTTATGGATTTTAAACATGGCTACAGTCACACCCACTACTTTACACAGAAAATGACCGGAGTTCGATTACGAGTAGAGAAAATATTGTTTACACCACTCGGCAGTATTTTTATTAATATAATCCGCAGAATGCATATTTCTGCTAAATTATTAGCACCCAGTCAGCAATTTGCTACGAGCCTGGAATTATTTAACTGTAAGGTGTACGCTGGTGTACGCGGTAATAGTTATAGTCTATTCGAATAAAGTTCCGAACCGAGGCATACTACGGTCAGTTTGCCGATCGCTAGCGTTCGTCGCAGGTCGTTTGTACGTGGAATTTTTACGATTCGCACGCGTTTTCCTTGATTTGTCTGAAGAAACTCGTGAATTGTCAGAATGAGTGCTGAAGAGGAGGTGTTGCGTATTCAGAAGAAGTTAAATAAGATGTCGAGCGGCGACGGGACGGTGAGTCACTGAATAAAATAAGGAAAGGTGCACGTCGTGTAGGGACGCGCGGGATTAATAGCCGGAAAGATGTCTACGATCGTCGAAGCATTTCGTATTAACTAGTTAAACATTGAACTTGTTATTGTCGGTTTTATGAATTCTTTGACGTAGTTCTATCGAAGAAAAATATTTCTCTGTGGAAAATACAAAGTGGTTAAACCAGATTCGACGAGACTTCGTGCATATGTTTTCGACTTGAGCGGCAATTTTTTTTCTATGTAAACATGAAAACGGTACCACGTTGTTGTAAGGTATATTTAGCTGTACTTAATATTTCATCGTGTGGAATTCATAACTGTATTTAACGAGTAATCTTACTCTGGTCGATAAATGTATAATATTCATGTCCATGGTATAAAGACAGATAAGATATATACATAGTCACTATTTGTGTTTATTTTTTGCATAAAAATCATAAAAATGTGTACTAAAATATTCAGCTCTTCTACGCAGTTTATTGATATTTTATTGTTACTCGAGGATATCAATTTATTATTGTAATTTCACAAAAAGATTGTTAATTGTTTTGTAATATTCTTTTGAAACGGTGATGTCGAATGACATTCTTACTGTGAAAAGTAATGTTATGTAATTTTAATGTTAGGGTCAAGAGCAGGCACTGGAGTTACTCAAGGTACTGCAAAAGTTACCAGTTGACCTAGAATTACTTACGAAGACAAGGATCGGTATGACAGTGAATGCATTGCGGAAGTCTAGTAGGGACGAGGAAGTTATATCTCTGTCAAAGACTCTCATTAAGAACTGGAAGAAATTCTTAGGTAAATAGATGTTAAAGAATCTAGTAATCGTACTGTTTCTTACAAAAATAGTACTTATTGATAAAATACTTTGAATCATTGGTTAAATATTGTTTGATATTAGGTCCTGTCAAGGATGGTAAAGACTCTAGTTCTTCGAGTAGTTCCAAAAAGAAAGAGGAAAAGTCTGAGAAGAATAAAGAGGACGGTGACCAAAAGAAAGATAAAAACATTGGTGATGGTGGTGATGTGAAAATGAAGGAAGAAAAAAGTAGTAAGGAAACTCAAAGAAAACAAGCCTCATTTCCTGCAGCAACCACAACAGATGCTGTTAGGCTAAAGTGTAGAGAATTATTAGCATCTGCACTAAGGGTGGATGGAAACTCCATCGATGGGTGTGCTAGTCCTGAAGAATTGGCGGAGGAATTGGAAGAAGCAATTTATGCTGAATTCAAAAATACAGATAACAGATATAAAAACAGGGTAAGTCTTTATCATTTTCTTAATCCTGTTAATTCCAAAGTTAATGCTAATACGTAAGTTATCTAATAGCAGTGTCATAACGCAATAATATAATTGGCCTTAATGTTTCAGGTACGCAGTAGAGTAGCAAATTTAAGGGATGTGAAAAATCCTACCTTAAGAACAAACTTCATTGTTGGTGCTATCTCCTCTGCCCGTCTTGCCGTAATGACGGCGGAGGAAATGGCCAGCGACGAGATAAAACAATTGCGAGAACAATTCAAAAAAGAAGCCATCAATGACGCACAACTTGCTACTGTGCAGGGTACGAAGACCGAGCTACTAAAATGTGGAAAATGCAAGAAACGTAATTGCACGTACAATCAAGTTCAGACTCGGTCGGCTGATGAGCCTATGACTACCTTTGTATTGTGCAACGAATGTGGAAATCGATGGAAATTCTGCTAAGAATCTTTTGTCTCCCTTTGACCTCTTCTTCCTTGGCCTTGCGTTATTGAAGGTGAGTTTGAACTGAGGGTACTCTTAGCGAAGAGTGACAGTTGTCAGAAATAGAGACAGAGCAAAGAAATATTAAAGATAATGTCAAAGACATCGAGATTTTTAATCATTAAATATAAGCAATATCCATTGATATAGTTTACGTATCATTTAAATCGGACTAAACTGTAGGTGAGATATTTATGATTTTATTCTATTTAATTCACGCGGCAAGGCTCGATTTTATTGACAGAGTACACATCGATGAGACGTTCGTTCTATTACATTCAATGTTTTTCTCTTACCTGCATCTCTTTTTCACTCTGTCCTCCTAAGTCGCATACAACTTAATCGCGCAGTTGCCCTCTAGTTCAGTTTTCGGAATAGTTTTATTCTGATGAACGTTTCAGAACCATATCAGTTACGTATGACTGATATGGTAAAAGGTAAATCAGCGTATCGATATAATAATTTGTCATAAAAAGAAGGCCCGACAAATTTTAACTAAAAATTTTACGAGGTTTACTCTGGAACCTCACACTACGGATCTAAGTAAGAAAATAGATTGTGTATATTATTGTGTTCGTAGTGCATCACGCGAATAAATTAGTGTGCAGCACGGAAATTTTTTTTCTTCATACTCGTATTCCTGTTCCCTTGTATCCTAAATTTATTTGTTAAATTCTATAACATTACTCTATACTTGGCGCGAGATTATCGAGGTGTCTTCATTGTTATGTAACATAGACAATCTTGTTTTAGCTATACAGTTATTTATTATATACAGAATAAATTTATTTGACAACTTACTTGGCTTCGTGCCCCACATAATAATACTAATCGCCTTCTGATTCTGCTTCGCACCTGCATATTACAGAGATACGTCTGGCTCTTGGCACTGGTTTTCCTTCAAATATTGATTCTTCAGGTCCTAATATTTCATGGTTGTATTTTTGTCTTGCTATACCACTAAAAGGATCAAGATTTCACATGTCTTTAATGATGTAATTTTAAAAAAGTATAATGTTCAAAGAGAGTTATTAATAGATACCTCATTATATAAAGGGATCTTCTTGGTAAATAAAAATCATGTTTACATTCTTCTTCATGGTTAACCATTGTTAAACGCATTACAGAATCACTTAGCAAACTTAAACCAGCTATAATGTCACCACAAAACTAGAATAAGAAATAATTGTTAGATTCATTATAACATACATGATCTAATGTCAAGCCATAACGATTAAAATTGTATAAATTACCCTAACACTGTCCACATGAGGTTTTATTTTTCCTTCCGCAGCTAAATCCAATACATGCACAAATTTGAGCTGTGGTTTACCAGGTGGAAATGCCTTTATACGAACTTTATTGATAATTTTTGTATTCTCTTCATTCCATTTGGCACGTTCTGTTTCTCTATAACCATGAATAGCCTGCAAGGAAAAATAAAAAAAGAATGAACTATGTCAAATTGTTATACAATATGAACAATTCTAAGTATAATATACCGACATCATCCCAATGAGCGAATTCATATCGCAGTCTCTTCATGTATGGTTCAACTTCTTGGAGTAAAGACTCTTCTTCCTGTGGCGTGAGGAAGTCAGGAAAAATTTTCATGGTAGCTAATAATTCAGCCTGCCAATTTTTAATGTTATCAGCATTTGATTTAGTGCTCTTTTCATTTGTTTTATCACGTGCAACAGTTGACATGTGTCTAAAACATTTGGCTCTCGCTGTAGACAGGTATCTTGTAGATATTGACTTTAAAATCATTCCGACAGACGTTCTGGAAAATGACAGTACAATGCAAATACTGGAATTGAAAAGAAAATCAAAATACTTAGATTGCATACAGTTGCATCAGTAATTATTACAAAAGTCGATTAAGATATTAATATATTCCTAAGAAATGCCATAACTTATCAACTGGAAGTCAACAAATATGTAGTAACATAAAAATTCTCACAAATATTTAATACTATTAATAATAAGTTAAATACCACTGCTCCATTAATTACGTCAATTATTGTTGCCTTAAATAAATAAAATATTAATTATACCGTGCTATTGTGATTTATTTTAAGTATTAGGTTACTCGATGATGTCGATGGACCACGAATGCGCGCGGATGTACTACGATTACTGCCAAAAGTAAATGTTGAGTTCGCTTCGCTTTAGCGGCCTCCTGCAAATATAAGTGTTTGTTTGGGTGTTCTTGTGGACGTACACAGGTTTATCCATTCTTTTTTTCTTTCCTTTATTTAACTTTCTTTCTAAATATAACGGGTCTGTGGAACTATAACCTAGTCTTCCAGGTTGACCGCCATTTTGGCGGGCAACCACGCTGACGCTTACTTGCTGTCTGCTTGCCGCATGACCTGCTTTTCTTCTCTTTAACTCGTCCTTTCTGCTTTCCTTCCTCTTCTTACTGTCTTTTCCTGCTAATTTCTATAACACGCTACACCTGGCTATTAATCTTGCTTGAAACTCTCCACCATGTACACCCCTGCCGCTTGCGGCAGCGGTGCACCGCCCGATCGACCGGACTTGGCCCCTGTTAGCATGGACCTTGAATCTGGCCCTCCAGCGCCGGCTGACGTTGGAGGAGACCTCGCCCAGGCATTATCTTCTCTTAGGAAGGAAGCTTTTCCTTCAACAGCCTCTTCTTCAGTCAATTCTGCATCCTCTCCCTCCGATTTCACTCTGGTATCTCGTCGTGGCAGAACTACCTCCCTTAAAAGAGGCAGCGATGCAATTGCTGATGATAAAGGAAATGATCCTTCTCAGCCACCAAAAAACAAAACGGCAATAATAGTAGTCTCAGAAGACACCACTCGTTCCAGCTCTCATTCTACTACAAGCCTCTCCGA
>JARQTI010000004.1:442368-502091 GCA_030142655.1 Trachelus tabidus
AAATAATTTGTGGCCGCTTGTAAAGGACAGAGGTCCCAACTGGTGCCATCTATATAAAGAAGAAGAAGAAGAAGATGATGTCGATAACGAAGAGACATGAGCACATATGAGCACTATTTTGCTTGAACAAAACGGGAATTTCGCGCTTTTTATTCTATCAATAGGGAAGTTGAATGCTATTATTTTGATACGACTGCAACAGTACTTTAATAAGATATACAACTTTCTTGAGATCTGTCAAACGCTTAGTTGACTTTTAAATAATTTTAAAGAAAATTTAAAGTATCCAGACGGCATTTTACCACGTGAAGATATTCAACGTCGATTAGTCGATTAATTACATCGTAAGAGGAAGTTAGTAATAGTTACACGTGGATCTTGTAATTTGTTGAGTAGCGCGTTATTAATTATTGTTATTAATTCGTAAGTAGATAGAGAAACATTTTTTGTTTTTGCAAACTAAAATTGCAGTCTGCATTATTTTACTTATTAGTATTGTTTTTCATCAATTTTGATACATTATTAACATTGGGAAATAGGCAATGTTACAAATTTTTCATCAGTTAATTGTTTATTAGCTTTAAGAATGGTCTTTTTAATTGTTGCTTTTAGGTATTGCTATAATTTCATTGCCAATTAGAAATGGCTCTTGAATTCAAGGATTGGCAGTGCGATGATGACGATCCCTTTGGGTTTACACGAAGGACAGCATTGTTGTTACGTGGATTTGGCGCTACAGATTTGCTTTTACAGTTTAAACAGAAAAATATTTGTACTATAGACTTACCGCACATGACGGTGGAGGATTTAATGTCACTTGGTAAATATAATGCAAATTTCATTCTAATCCAAATAAATGTTATCATTGTTTTATCAGTGAGATGTATTTATTTATACTTTCATAGGTGCTGATCAAACACTTGCTGAGAAACTTAAGAATCAACTAAAAACTGTAATAAAAAATAATAATGGTTCAGCAATGGCTATCGATGATAGGTATGGAATTATTGGGTATATAAATTATTCTGCTAGAAAATGTGCTGAATTTAAGCTCGTTAATTCCTTACAGACAAAAACAATTTATTGAAATACTGAAAAACGGACAGCAACACCTGTCTCTCATCCAAGCATTTGTGGTTTATGCTCGTTTAAGATTAACCAGAGAGTCACAAGACTTCTTCATAGATTTAAATGAAAATGTACTTGCCAGCGATGCTCTAAGAACAGCAGCAAAGGCAGTACTTACTGAAATAGAAGATGTTGAGTATGTGCTACGTGATCTGGGAGCACTTGTTTCAACGGTACAACATTTAAACTAAAAATATTCGTATTATATTATTAGTGTATTGGAATACCATAATTATTGAAACACTATGGCTTTTTGTAGAAAGAGAAAAGATGGAAAATTCGATTCACTCTGGCAACGTTGGTAACTGGTGTGGGAATCGCATTATTTGTAATAATACGCAGAAAAGTGTACTAATAACATTTCTCAAATAGTTTATATTTTTGTATCTTAAATAATATTAAGGAAAATATTGCTGTGAGTTACACATAAGTATTAGTATACTACTATGGATTATTAAAGCGTATATTTTTGATTTCTTACTGTAATATGAGTGTTTCTGCTCCTTGACCGCGGACAACAACACCATCTCTTTTCTTACTGTCTTCGGCGCATTGCAATTTACATTCAAAGATCCTGCAACAAATTGCTTCATGATTTTGCTGCAAATTGTGATCGATTATTGAAATATCATAACTACATACGCTATCAAATTATTCCACTGTTGAGTCTGATTTTCGCTCTCTATAGCGCGTTCCTTTAAACTTTTCTCATCATCCTTCAAGAGCTTCGACTTCTTTTCTTCCACCTGTATCATCTCGTTTAATTCATCTCTTAATGTTGGACCTCCTCCAGGACTTGCATAATGCTGTCACAAATAATGAATTTAAAAACTACCACTCCCCATATAGCGCACAGTTAAAGTGTCCTTACAGTATAGAAAAAAATATTCCTCACTCTGATCTCCTGTTGAATTCTGTCTTGGGCTAATTTTAGTGTAGCTATCTCTTGACGTAATCTTTCTATCTCATCGGTATCCTTGAATACAATTAAAGAATGACATTAGACTAGTTGTTATAATTTTCAACTGTGTCAAAAAAAAGATTCTTGAATAACCTTTTTGACATTTTCTCTAAGAAGGTTTACTTCGTTCAACAAATTATTCATCGAACTCTCCATACTGGTTTCGATAGAACTGTAACTCCTGTGAGCAGCTACGTAACGCTCTTCTAGTTCTTGAAACTTTTGTCTTAATGGTCTAAGCTCTGTAGCAGTAACAATTAATGTGTTTTAATCAAATAAAGATTAAACTTAAACCCACACTATCTACTCCGTACCATTTAACAAAGGTGCAAGTTGAGCCCTGAATGCAGAAATATTTCTAGATAATTGTGCGTTGATCGTAGCAGCATTTTCTACTGTACAATCTTCTGGCAAGACCGTAGCTGATTTAACAGGCATGGCATCATCGGTTGATTTTAATTTTGCTAACTAAAATAAATCAGACATAAGTATGAAAGCTTCAGTTAATCCTAGACAATCTACAGGTACATACCTGCGCTTCCAAAATAACAAGTGTTCGATTAAGCACTCCATTCTCAGCTCTGAGTCCCGCTAATTCAGCTCTATGACGTTTGTACAAAGCACTTTTAGTTTTAAGACGAGCAACATATCGTTTCAGTTCATCTCCTCTAGGTGCTGGTTCTTCAGCCAAACGTTTTGCTTCTTCTCTTTTCTCTTCCAATCTGACTTTTAAGTCCGTCATTGCAGCCTCAGCTCGTTCTAGCTTATCCAATGCATTTCGTTTCATTCCAGCAATTGCTGCAGCTTGCTGTCTAAACGGTGCCATTTTATCCGCACCACCTGCTACAGCCTATCAATAATTATTTTTTACATAAAAACTTAATATCAATATACACGTTACAGGGAATACAGACTATTTACCTTATTCTCAGCCAATGCCTGTACTTCTCGAGCAGCAATGTCCAGTCTGTTTCTCAAGGCAACAATTTCATCTGGTCCTAAATGTGGTGACTTCACTACCGCAGTCAGGGCTTTGACATGAGCCTTTTTAGCAGCTAATTCGGATGGAAGTCTTTCTTTGGTAACAGCACTCTGCACCATGACTTCCTCGGACAGGCGTTGAATTAAAGCCTGAGACGTAAGTCCAGCCCCCATTTGTTTTAATGTCTGTAATTCGCGCTCTGCTCTCTGGAGTGATGCCTGACAATAATTCATAATTAAATATAGGATATAAAATTGCAAAAGCTTTAATAATTTTACCTGCAGCTTCGCCATAGTATCTTGCTGCTGTTCTTTCTGCACAATTAGTTCTCGTTCCTTGTCTCTTTCCACACGCAACTTTCGTGCTGCTTCAAGTAGATGAAACGCTGGTTCGGCTCTTAATTTCATTTTCTCTACTCGACCTAATACTACCTATGTTTTTCAATAATTCTTTTACTCGAGATACTTAAAAAGATGATAATTTATTCTAAACATGACTGCTCTTACTTCACGCTCTTTTTCCATTGCTTCCAAATCTGCTTTTAATTCAGCAGCTGCTTCTCCACCCTGTATAACGATGGATATGATACTAACAGTTTTATAAATTGCCAAATATTTTAAATTAGTACCTTTTTCCCAGCTTCTCTTTCCTTATGAACCATCTTGAATTCCTCTACAAGCCTAGAGTACTGTTCGTACAAGGAAGCCATTTCTGAATCACCAAGATACTGTGGTGGTATTTCCACCTGTAAAATCATTCTGCTTTATTGACGATGAATAACGAGACTAAAGCTTCCTGATAAGTAATTTCAGTTACCCACCTTCACTAGGAAACGTGCCAGATATGCTCTTTGGCGAGCCAGTTGCATATTTGATAGAAGCCATTTAAGAAGGGCATAAATTGGTTCTGCATCTCCTCTCACGAGACCTTGCCTAAGATTTAGAAACTGCTTTGATTAGCAGAATATAGAAATTTCAATATAAAACAGTTCATTGTACCTGAATATTACTGGATCGGAATTGGGCTGGTACTTTAATATCCGTAAAGCTGAAAAAATACGGACTGAACTTTGCTCAGGAGTTTCGGTTCTTACATCAATCCTGGATCCGCCTGGTTGCTCGATCTCTGATAACACATCGCTCAGGATCTAATAGTTATTGAAGATATATAAATAAAATATTTATAGTACTTGGAGTATAAATTATTTGAAAAAAAAATTATTTAACATACTTGCAACAGATCCTCCGAGTTCAGAGCATCGAATGAGATTAAGTTGTAATTTCTTCCGAATAATTTATTTAATTCCGTGACAATGAACTTTATATCTTCACTCATTTTTTTACGTTATCAAGCTCCGTTTTACTAGGAATAATAATCGACAAAGTAGGATAACGAAATAACTGCTTGCTACAAATGGTGGAAAGTTGTGACATCCCGTTACCATGGATATCAGTATCAGAGACATTTATAATTTCTCCACCACAGAGTATACAATCAGAATTTACTAATCACGCGTTATATTTAACAAAAACATAAATCAATGAAATTTGAGTCTTAGTAATTTACCTAAGATTAACTTTAAGAATAATTCATTATCACAGTTAAAGCCAATAATCCATGTTCCTTCTTTTCGTTCCAAATAAAACTTTTATTACGTCGTTGGAGCTTCTGGTCCGTCATTTTTATTATAAACATTTTTTACAATCTATAAAAAAAGTATCTTTTACGTATACGCGTCATTTACGATTCTTGTTTAGCCTGCTTGGCAGGTGGTCCTTGTTCAGTTACAGTTTCCTCAGATTCATTTATCTTCTCGATCTTCTCCGTTACTGCAGATAATTTCTTTTTTGAATTTTTATTCTGATTCCGTTTTTTCTTGGAATCCGATCTATCTGACTGAACCCTATTGAAAGGTTTTGCAATGAAAATATAATTCGCTGTATAAATTGTTCAAGTATGCAGAGCAGAGATACTTACATTGTCGTGGAACGTGTACCTGGTCCCCAGAAGGAAGTTGGATTTTCTTGAAAACGGGTTAAATGTTTTTGTCGTGAAAGAGGATTAGCCAGTGGATGTATGTCGAATGAAATTTCTTTAGTACATTCCTGGGTGAGAATAGCTAAAGCAGGACTGTTTTCATCAAGTTTTTCACGTTTGGCAGGATGATCCTTGAGTGAGAGTAGAGTCTTGTTATGTGAGTGCGAACAGAAATGTTACAAGAAAACTGAAAAGACAACCATTACCTTCTCCCATGTTCGCACAATGTCCCATATGACTTCATTTGGCGCATCTGTTTTTATAGACACTTTATTGGCATGAGAGAATGACACTTTGTAACCTGCATTCATTAAAGCCGACCTGAAGGCTAGAATAGTTGGAGTATGGCATCGTACAATGGACATCTAACAGATAGAGATTGAATATTTAGCTATGTGTAAAGTAATGCAAAAGTATGTGAATAATTAATAAATGCTTACCAAACGATCAAGTGTATAATACAATGGTACGTCTAATTCTTCATGTACAACATTTAATACGCCCTGTATTCTTTTTAAAGTACCTAACTCCATGTCATCAAGAGTACACAAGAGTTTCGAGACGAATGCTTGATCGTGCAAAGGATCCAGCCATATTGGTCCACCGATCTAAAATGATTTTATAGTGAATCTTCAAGGTATTATCTAGTTATGCAGTGTTTACGTACATGGTGTTTATGTCGACAATGCTTGCACAGCTGATCCACCACAGGTCCATTAGCCAATTTATAACCTCCATTTGGTTTAATTGCACCAAGTGGTTGAATCGTCATGGTCTCACATCCTACACATTGATATATCATTCCTAATTTGCTGGTGTTAGCTTTGCACTTTATTTGCCCTGAGAAAACTCGTACGAATACTCGTATGTAAAAATCTGCACTGATGCACAATACTGGCTGAATATATCGACCGTAACGTCCTGCATGACATGAAATGTGCTGCAGTAGTATCCTTAAAGCCTGTGAGTCACAAAAATATTTATGAACGTTTGAGGCGAATATAAAGTTTAGATTTTTAATTTAGAAGTAAGTCATTTAGTAAGTTCTTGCTTGACAATTAATTCAACTACCATTCGTACATCATTTTGGATGTGTAATCTGTAGAACCGATTCTTACTATTTCATGACAAGCTTTGGACTTCAGAGAAATCGCACCGTACTTCACATAGCAGGTTTCTGGTGAATTACCAGCTAACACTGCCATATCGGTTGCTGTGACTAAAAGCAATCCACCATCTGCGATACACTGTACAGCACTATCTAGAAATATGGATGGACATCCATATGGATCCAAATCAACAACATCGAAACGATTTCTCCTGCTCCGATACATAAGCATGCTGCAAATTAAATGAACTTATAATGATTGATATTGTTTTGATTGATTTTATTTTTACAATTACGTACGTTGCATCGTCGTGACTTGCAGTAATTAAATCTTCTACTTCATTGTGCTGTATATTTTTTTTAATACTATCGACTGCCTTTGCAGAAATGTCATTAGCTGTGATCTGCTTAATGCCAGGGATTTCTTTAGCATATCTTATACTGCGCAAACCAGTTGCAGATAATGCTTCCAATACCGTAATTCCATCCTAAGGAATGAATGATAAGCAAATAAGATTAAGACTATCAAGTAAAACTTTCGATACTCATTAAATTACATTTCTTAAGAATGTATATCCACCTCGTTCTTTAATCCAGCTTGTAAATTAATATCCTCAATATTTATTCCATTATCTTTTAACTTTGGATCTTTCTTTTCGAGCACAGTCTTATACCTAATTTTTGAAAAGAGGGATACCACCGCAATACTGAAATATAATATTTATATAAAAATAAGAGTATTAAACAATTTCTAATATACATTTCAAAAATGAATAAACTCTACCTAAGGTCCCGGTTAAACTCTTGCACGGGGTTATAAAATACATTCTTTTCAGCAACTAGAATCTCAGCTTTACCTTCCTTGATAACTTCTGTATGTTTTGAAATTTTCTTAACTGCATCACATTCAGTTTGAGTAGTATCCATGAATACTTTTCTGTAATAATTCAATATAAAATACCTGTTTGAATGTGCTATTACTCTATGAAACATGACATAACCAGAAAAAAATAATTAATTAAATTTACAGTAAACGTGCTTTGAAATTACAAAATCCAATAAAACCAGCGGCAACAACTGGGTACAGTTTATCCAGGATAATTGTAATAGCTGCTCCAATTCACAGATGACAGCATTTTCAAAGTTATGTCAGTACATCAGATTCCTGCAGCATCGAACGCATGAGAAAAATCTTTACCTTCAGTCCTTAGTAAAAGAAAACAGCATCGGTACAGCATGTATGGATATTGTTTATTAAATTTTTACAGACAACAGATTGAACTAACATTAAATTTATCTACAATTGAGATCTTCCCTTTGAGAGAGCTTTCAATATTCCATTAGTATTTCTAGGGATAATCGATTTTAGTTCTGCGCATTATATATGGGGGCAGTATAAAACGTGGATACATACTCTGGTACGTATATGTCTTCAACATGAGAGTATCCAACCTTTGCTTACAATAATGTCGAGGTTGCTATGTCCTTTGTAAAATGTTTTCTGTGAAAGAAGTAAATGAAAAACTAAAATCAAGTTGAAAGACGACTCGTATATAATTATTGCTCGAATAATATTGTAACAGTGCTACTGTTCAGTGCAGGTATGTGCAGTTTTACATGTTATCAGAAAAGAATACCCAGCTTCTGTCTGTCAAAAAGACTAATAATAACATGTTTCATAACTTGTTTAAATTGTTTACTTCTGACGGATATATGACACAAATTGTTTGCCATAAAACTCATTTTCAATTAATGTTGATACACAATTTCTCATATACTCGTGAACAATGTTTACCAATTTTATATATGGGTGATAAGTTAAATTTTTTTAAATTTTATTGTACTATTGTACTACGAAGGTTGATCTAATTCTTTATTGGATTCAGAGTAACAGTGGTAGATCCAAACATGAATCCTGTAGACGGAAGCGGTGAGAAAAGACCACCAAAAAGTGTGGTACAAACTGTGGCACAAAATCTAACCACGATACAGAATATACAGACTATGCAGACTGTTCAAAATGTTGCTCAAAGTAGTGTACAAAATATCCAACCAACACAGACCATTGTTGGATCAGTGGGAACACCTACAGGATTAGTAGGTAAATCTGTATCCTTGGAACTGAACTCGAAGCTGTCTCTAATGAAATCATTAGCACAGCCTGGCACAACGCCGTCAACAGAAACAAGCAAGATGACAACAACGGTAAGGATATCTTGCATGTAATCCTGAGAATGAACTATAATAATATAACATTCAACTGTTTTTACAGCTTTGTTCGGTTGGCTCGACGGTTAGAATAATATCGCCTGGAATGTTAAGTACAGTAGAGCGTCAAAGTCAATCACAAGGGCAGCAGCAAGGACAGCAATCGCAGCAAATAGTTACAACGATCCCAGCAACGTATCACGTACCTCGTGGACCAGCAGCTGTTGCAAACATTTCAGCTCCAAGATCAACAGTAGCTACTCCAATTGTCCGTGCAAGTACGGGACAATCTATACCTATAGCGAGACCTGGGTATTTATCACACAACTCTGTTAAACTTCTAATTCATCGGAGCATCAATAAAGTCCCAGCTTCATTCCAGACCAAACACAACAGTGTCGAATCCTCAATGGCAACCTAAAACAACATCTGTCGTGTATGCCCAACCACAAAGACATCCAGTACCACCAGTAAGTCGTGTAACAACAAGAGCACCAACAGCAGCATACACAGGACAGCAACCCCGACTGGTATCACCGACTCAAGGACGACCTGTGCAGGCCACTGTGGTCACAGGGGTTCCTGGTGCACCAACCAGATTAATAACACCAGTTCTCCAAGCAAATAATAATATAGCGCGATTAACAGTAGCGCAAAGTAAACCACCGACTCCTCAAGTAACCAGCATAGCTCAGTTGCCTCAACAAGGAAGACCAGCAACACAGACTCTACAAGTAAGTCAAGTTCATTATCTCATTGATAAGTTCTTAGCTTGATGACTATAATATTTAATATAAAACGTTCACGCTCGGCATGTTTTTTCCAGCCCAGCCAAGCAAGTAGACCCTTGAGCACCACAACGACCGTGAACCGCATAGCCGTTTCCGCACCAGTGATAGGAGCTGGTAACAGGATATCCAGTACAGCATCAGTAACCGTGCAGCCAGTAGGAAGGCAACTAGCAATCAGTACGACTGGCGGAACATCCAGCGGCAACGTGAGTCGTATCGTGGTGCCCCAGCAGCAGGTAGCGTCTTCGTAGGCAGTACCACCGTGAATGACCATAAAAACAATTAAGCATCCCACGTTAATTCTCCTCTAGGTACAGCAACAACAAGGAACCCCAAGGGTAGTTCAAAGTGTCACGTCCCTTTCGAATCTCGGTACGGTGTCGCGAGTGATTACGACAACGGCGAATGCAGCGAACGTAGCCCGGGTAGCACAGCAGACCCCTACGTCTGTCGCAAGGATAACGGGAATGTCGCTTCATCCGCTACCTCTGGTACCGAACAGGGTGACGCAGGCTGCGATAAAGACACCCCAGGCGCAAAACGTCCAACAGACGGTCCAACTGAAGCCATCGATACAGCAATCGAATCTCAGGGTGTCCAGCAGTAATACGAACGTCGCTACGTCGGCTTCTAGTACAGCTCAAACGGTTCAAGGTCAATACCTGCACGCACCTCAGACCACTACCTATTACTCTTTCGAGCCCTCGGGTGAGTGGTCCGTTATCAGGGATTTGAATTAACGTAGTAACAGGATTTAACGAACGCTTCTCATTTATCATTCTCATTCAAGCGTCCCGGGAGTATTTTCACAGGATACTCGGCTTACACCCTCGTCTTTCGCTTCGTTCTTTTTATTTGTTTGACGTCACACTGACAGATTACGTTTGATAAGTGCACTTCCACATCCGCTAAAATACTTCTTTGTAAGATTGTCGTTGATGTTGACCTTTCATGCACAAAATAATAGGATCTATCACGTTATCAGGTACCTACTCGCAATATAGACAAACTGCTGTACAGCCGGTCCGTCTTCTGGTGGAACCAGGATACGAGGAACCCCATACGAAGCCTAACGCATCTCCTAGGCCTAGTATACTCCGCAAAAGAGATCATGATAGCTCGCCTGCAAAAGGTATTGTTCTCTCTGTTTCATTGCAGTTTATATAAACGGAACACCTAACCTAATCTAATCTATTCTAACCTGGTTATTCTAGGGGTCGCAAAAAATTTGGTTCCTGTCCTGGCATCCTTACCACCTGCCGTTTCTACCTCGAGCCCGCCATGTTCTCCAAGAGGAGACCAGGATGGTGGTGGATGTCAGAGTTCAGGATCTACTACCGTCTCGGCCACGTCATCACCAGGTCTCGACGAGGAGCCTGATCAGCCTAGAATCACGATTAATCCAACTGTAGAAATGTCACCCAGGAAGAAACCGCGCAAGCAGCAGCTTACGGGAGTTGAGCTTACCGAAGCGAGATGTACGGAGGAAGAAATGCAGTTTATCACTGAAGAAAAGATTAAGAAAGAACTTAAGGAAGAACTTAAGGAAAAATGTAATGAGAAGAAACAGACTTCAGGACAACAAGATGCTAATAAACAATCGTCTAACCAACGAGTACCTGCTGCCATTCGAACAAGACCAACTCCATCCTTACTGGGTAAGGTTCTCGACGGTACCGCGAAAATAAATTGATAATAACTAAAAGCAATGAACATTTGTCGCCATTATGAGTCAATCAACTTGCGTTTGTTTCTGATTTAAAAATAGGATCTTCGTGGAAGAACAGATGGGGCGGCAGACTCCATCATTATAGACGTCCTAGCGACGTAAGACCACGCGAAGAAAGGAGGCCTTCCGTGGCAGAGTTAGCACAGCAAACACATGTTCTACAAAAATTAAATGGCTGGAAAGTCTATCATCTTACCGCACAAATGGAAGATCTCGCTGAGCTTGAGAAACAAGTACGTATATCCAACAGTTAAAGCAATAAATATATTAGGTATAAGTAAATTCGTATTAATCCACTTGGGTAATATTGATTGACAGGTTCACGAGAAATTAAAAAGTACACTCTCCATGTTGGAATCTCAACAAGGTAATAAGGGTAGGCAAGATGATGGGTTAGAACGCGCTAACGAGCTCATTAAGGGTAACATGCAGCGAAGTAGTTTAATTAGCGAAGGAATGAATGAGGCCCGGACGCAATTGATAGCAATATTCCAGCACAAGGGACACGTGACAGACATTCTACAACGTTGTGGTAACAAGCGGGCTCAAAAAAAAAGAGATAAATAAGCTGCATTAGTGAATAATTAAATATAATTAGGGTAATGAGGAACCTTGTTGAGAGCGAGGTTGAAAAGGCGTTATTTTTATCTCTGTCACAGAATCTATATTATCATAAATCAATAAATGGTTTTATATGTCCTAGAGGGAGATATCGATCACTCGTGTACGCCATGATTTGTTTTTAGTTTATCATTGATTTTTATTTACCGTAATCCGTACTCTTTATTTAATCATTAATTATATAGAATTACCGTTTATATTCTAACAAGTAGATTAACTCAAATTTTGTTAAGTATAAGTGGCGTGAGTTGCTATAGTAACTGTTGCACCGTAGCAACATCAGTAAATAGTTATCTATCTACTATGTTAATGATTGAAGTAAGCTTGTACCGAGAAGTATATTTTTCATACTAAAGTCTTCTGTAAAGTGTACTTTTGAAGTTTTTTTTTATAAAATGTGGTGGGGCTACAGTCCACCGTTGGACTTGAGACTAGAAGTTCATGAGAGTGAAAGTAATTGCTTGGAGGATCCTGTAGAATTTTTAATTGTAGGAAGTGCCGATGCAAGACATATCACAAAAACTCTTGCATCATCTTACACGCATCCTAAACGTCCTATGAGATTTCATGTTATCGAACCAACTATGGAGCAAGTTGCCAGATCTATATTACTTCTAAGTACATGTTTAGAGGAAAATTTAGGTATTGAGTTTTCATGAGGAACTTAATTGCTGCGGTGCTGTTTTAACTGTTTCTATGTTTCTTATGAAATTAGGTCTGCAAGAAGCTACGCAGTATTATTTGGAAATTTTGGGAAATACGTTATTGAGACCTGCAACAGCTAAATATTTGGCCAGACGTGCAAATAGATTGGTTGATATACCGACGAAAACTATCTATTGTCCCTGGCTGTCTTTGGATAAACTAAAACATAGGGACAGAGATCGTTTGGAGTGGATTTTTAAGTAAATTTTTTTTATTGATACAAATGCCTAAGTAATAATGGCTTTTAGGATATTTGTATAATACTTCACTAGGTTTTGGGGACGTGCTACCTGCGAGGGTGTTCCTATTGTTGAGTATTGGGATCGCAGAGTGAGAAAATTATTAGGAACTCGATATGATTATAAGGATGGTGCCTTTGATTGGGACTTTCATATGGTGTTGAAGCCTCGAGGGCTTAAGAATTTAACTATACAAGAGTACAGGTAATATTGCGCTAATAATATTCTTAGAACATTATGAAAGTGGTAGTACTTATTTTATAATTATAAATTATATTGGAATTAGATTTTGGAGAAATAATGGAATTGCGTTTACTTGGTTGGAGGGAGAACCAGCTAGGAGTAATCCAACTTTGCTTAGCAATATTTTACCTCAGGGAGATGGATTCTTTCATTATGCCTACCTGGGAGACATAACGAATGGCCCTTATTTGACATGGGCTCTAGATGAGGAGACTGAAGACAAGAAAAACAAGTAATGTATTTGATAAGATTATCATTATATGTTACTTGATTCTGTATTCTTAATTTAGAAAGCAGAAATTAAGGGCAACGGATACAGCTGAGAAGGAAGTGTTACAGGTAATTCATGAAATAAGAACAAATGAACCACTGTGCAGTGAATTGGTGGCAGCACACAGAGATCCATCCATCTTAAATGGTATCATAGTAACAGAGATGCCCAACAGTGAAATTGAACAAGAATCTTGGACTTTGGGAAATACGATTTCAAGAATGAAAGAAACCATATCGTGGAAACTCATTCCTGATATTGAGGTATTTCAATTTCTTGAAGTTCACTGTGTCTAGAGTAAAAAGAGCTTTAAATTAAAGTAACTATCTTCGTTGCAGATAATCATCCACCCTGTAACGGCATTGGATAATTACAAGAATAAATTAGAATTTATAAATAAGTTTCACGTCGCCTGGCTATCACACAATATGACAAACCAGTTGGGAAGCATAGCACCGTTATTAAAAACAGGAGGAAAGATGTTAATCGAGTCAAGAAAATTCTTAACAGAATTGCGCAAAGATGATTTGGAAAAATTTACAAAGGATTTGAAAGTCCAAGCTAGAGACAATGGTCTCAGAGAATTAATTGATTTTGATGCTGAAAAACATGTGGTAGCAAAGTTCTGTAAATGCTAAATGAAACAGTGTCTATAAAATGTCATTTACATGCAGTATATTAATCTGTTTTCATTCATAACTTTTCCATAAACATTACAAAATGTAATCTCGTCAACAAATAAAATAAGTTACATGATTATGTTGTAAATTAAATTATCATACCAATAATATTATCAATCATTATTTCAAGCTGCAACAAGATATGCATAAATGTTTAATTTCCAAATTACTCGATACTCATAAATATCTGACAGATATCTATTGTTGATAAATTAATATGTAATTTCGAAGCATCAAACAAAATTGAAGTAGACAGACCTAGGGAATTCTGACAAGGAAAATTGGCGATGCCATATTTTCTTCTTCCCACCAATCAGTGACAATGGCAGGCAAGCAGTGCGATAATTAAATGCCACTGAAATAAATCATTGAAATCGTATTTATTCATCAGTATTTATAATAGATTACCTTCAACCTGAATAGCCACGTGAAAATTATATAAACACTCGACGGAAACTAGTGAAGCTCTCGTTATTTCGGATTGAAAAGAGGACTGTTCAATGACCGAAGGAAAGAGAATAAAAAGTCCCTAAGGTTGGTGTAATAAAACGAATAAGAAAAAAACTTTGGTTACGAGGATCGGCCAAAATCGCGGGAAACGTATCCCGTGAGGTCGAGGTACAATTCACTAATTTTAATAATTAACTAGAGCAAAAATCAAAATATCATCTGTTTCGTAGAAGCCGAAGTGAAACTTACTGCTGGAAGTACGTTTGGCACGTGAAAACGTGGCATATTTTGGAGAATTGAGGTAACCCTCGAAAAATCGGCCATCGCGGCTATTTTCAGCGGTAGTGGAAATTGTTTTCGACGTACACGTCTCGAAGGTACGCTTGGTGTTCCTGTAATTTGCATCGGACGACTCGTGGGAAGTTAAACTTTCATGATCTGGAGGATCTCTTTGATTGGGATACGAGATATCCTCTTCTAACGGATCACTATGAGCTCGTCTGATGCAGAGGCCCATGAAGAGAGTTCAACGGAATATTCAGAGTCAAGTGATCATGACAAAAGCGACAAGGAGTCGAGAGAGGCATCTGATACTAGTAAGAAAAAGAGTACTTTACGTTCAAGCATCAATTCACCTGGTACTAGCCGTTACGGTCGTGCTATTAAACCCAAGTCTCCTAAGAACATGCCTATAGTCTCTTCTCCAAAGGTATGTTGTTATTTCTTCATTGACTATTCTTTAATACCTTGGTAGAGGCTCTAATACCATGGCTAATGCGACGTAATATATACAGGCTTGATTAGTTAGTTCTTTTTAATATTACAGTGGCTTTTTGTTTGGAATTTTGTACAACTAATGAAGGTGCTATATTACGTCACATTCGCCATGTTTACAATGGTAAGTTTTCCTAGGATGACAATATCAAGATATTTCAATTTTTTTGTACACTTATTACCCTTCACGCAAATAGCAATGTTTATAACATTATGTATGAATTATGTTTTAATTGTATTTTTTGGAATATTATGAACCATTGTCATTTATAAGTATTTTGGAGGAAATATTTGTCTTCTTGCAGAATTCTAAAATACCAAAGATACGTAGAGCTCAGGCTTCTATCGAAAATACCGATGGTATGTTAGACAATAGTTTCAAGGACAGTAAAAAGCCAGAACAAGAAAAGCCTCCAATGGCTCCATCTGTAGAAGAAACAAGTATTTCTATAACTGAAGAAGCCTCTGTCCCAAAAGTAGACAGAGAAACGATAGACTGCCAATGGGAGGTGGGTCAATTAGGTTGGGCACGAGTTGGTACATTTCCTTTTTGGCCATGTGTTGTAACATTGGATCCTGAAACGTTCTCTTACCACAAAATAAAATGTAAGTACCCAAACTATAAATTATATTTTATTTAATCAATCATTTTTGGTCAGGATAATTATAAAAGGATGTGAGTCTCTGCCATCCCAATTACACTGTTTCTATGAGATGCCTTATATTTTGAAAGATGGTTTAACTCATTAACCTTCATGCATTCTAGCTCTGTACTAACAATAATTCAACGTTCTATAAATTATGGACGCTCCATTTTTTTTTATCATAAGACATTAAAATCAAATTTTGCATTCATTGAAAAATTTCTTAATCAGCAACCGGCAGATCACAGATGATAATGATACACGTTCAATATTTCGGCGATAAGGGACGCCACAGCTGGGTCTCGTCGAAAGCAATGATACCATTTACCGGTTTTGACGATTTTCAAAAGCTTGCTGGGTCGGTCACTCAGACAATTAAAAAGAAGCATCCTAAGTACGCAGCAGCGTTTCTGGTAAAACCAGGAGTAAAACCAAAATGGAAGAGAGCGGTTTTGGAAGCTGCGGAGGTTTTACCTATGACAGATTTAGAAAGAGCCGAAGCCTTCCAACCTAGAGTGGAGGAGTCGAAGTCAAAATCGCCAAGAGCCATAAAATTGAATTATAAGCCCAGGAAAAGGAGACTTTCGCTTGATTCGAGTGAGCCTCGTTCGAAACGCAATAAGCAAGACAGTGTAAGTTTTTACTGTACCTATAAGTTGCATTGTCTTATAAGGACTCGTGAACCCATCAATAGTTTGTTATCACTTAATTTCCCATTACATATTAATATAGTCAAACGAAGGGGACCAGGAAGAGATTTCAGAAAAATCAAAGATGAAAAGACAGAAGCGTGAAGACGAAGCAGATAACGAGAAAAACGACATTAGCATCAATGCAGAAACACCGCCAACTCCACCGTCAAGTCATAAGGATTCCAGTGACGAAGCAGCAGCACCGCCAAAGCCAAAATCCAAGAGGCGTAAAAAGGAACCAGATGGAGACTTCGAAACTTATTTCGAGCGAAACCGAGATATGGTAGAGGACGAGCAGCCTGATGCCACGGAGGCAGAAATAAGACGGTATTTAAAAAAAACTTGGGATGCATTAAACCCTTTGCTACGAAAAAAGTATCAGTCTAGTATGAAGCCCAGAAGTAGTACACCAACTGACACGTTAACGGAGAATGAAACAGACAGTCAGGAAGTTGTAACTCCCAGAGAAAACAAAAGATTAAAGTCAAAAAGTGAGAAGGTTAGCCTGGTGACGAGTAAAGCTGAGAAATTATCATCAACGACAAGTAAGGCTGAGAAAATAAGCCTAGTTGTGAGTAAAGCTGAGAAGTTGAGTGCGATGGGGAATAAAGTGGATAAAAACGAAAGTGAAGAAACAAGTGGAATTGAGACAGTGAAAAAGACAAGACCCTATAACCTATTCAAGGGAACAAAATTAGAACGGGTTTGTCAAATTTGTGAGAAAACTGGTAAATTGACTAGGTGCCGAGGACCTTGTTATTCCTACTTTCATTTGTCTTGTGTGAAACCTGGCGAATCTAGTCCAGAACACAGTATGGATGGTAGTATCGCTGAAGACTATTTTCTGAATGGAAAAGTGGAAACTAAGGAAAATCATGTTGAGGACGATGATAATGACTCCAATGATAAAGGGGACGGTACGATTCCCATTCTCTAACCTATGTGAAGATTAGTGCGCAATTTTTAATTAATATTAATTACAGGAAAGAGCGATGAGCAATGGGAAGAAGAAACATTCAAATGCATAGACTGCTTATCTTGCGTAGCACCAGCATGTTTCATATGCAACGAAAGAGAAACTGATAGGATAAGGTGCTCTGTATTAGCTTGCGGAAAGCACTATCATCCAGCCTGTTTAAAGGCATGGCCTCAAGTGAGTTATTTCCTAGTCCTCTGAACTAATTCCATATTTCTTCAAGTTCTTACATCGTCCTTTTTACTATTCCTTGTTTCGCTTTCTATTTCATAATTTAGGCTCACTGGCAGGGCGGTCGTCTCTCATGTCCATATCACGTATGTCATACTTGTAGTTCAGACAATCCTCAGGATAGTCACTCGCGTTCCACCGCTGAAAAATTAGCACGCTGCGTTCGCTGCCCTTCCTCTTATCACACGTCGACATCGTGTATACCCGCTGGTTCGGTTATATTAACTGGCAGCCAGGTTGTCTGTCCCAAACATCTTAAATCGCCTCAGCCTCCTTTGAATGCAGCTTGGTGCTTCTTGTGCACTCGTGGTGGGAGTCTTATATGCTGCGACACGTGTCCAACATCCTTCCATCCAGAATGTCTAGGTGAGATCACATTAAATAAGCCTAATTGTTGAGCAAAATGAATTACTTAAAACTTCCTGTTTAATTCTTTATTTTCTTGTTATTCTAGGTATCGATGCACCTGACGGTGCATTTATTTGTGAAGATTGTGAGACTGGCAGATTACCGCTCTACGGCGAAGTAGTCTGGGTCAAACTTGGTAATTATCGTTGGTGGCCATCACGTATTTGTTATCCGTATGAAGTTCCACAGAATGTTGCTGCGATTGCCCACAGTCCAGGAGAATTTTGTGTTATGTTCTTAGGAACTAATAATTATTACTGGGTCCATAGGTACGTGTTTGATTTTGTAACCTCGGTGTAATCGAATATAGATATATATTGAAATTAAATTTCGTAGGGGAAGGGCATTCCTGTACCAAGATGGTGACGCCAGTACAAAAGTCACTGCCGGTAAAAGAAACGTGGACGAAGCCTACAGAAAAGCCCTGGAAGAGGCCAACGAGGTTCATCAACGTTTAAAAACTGAAAGGGCTGCCGCCAAGGAGTATGGACCAAGACTGAAACCTCCACCGTACGTCAAATTAAAAGTATGTCATATAATTTCTTTAAATCGTTATTATTCCTGAAGAAATTCTTTAAACGTAACATTCTTTGTTGCACCAGGTTAATAAACCGGTGGGTAACGTTAAACCTACTGAGGTAGAGAGTATGGTAGCTTGTGACTGTGATGCAGAGTGGGACAATCCATGTGCGCCGGATACGGACTGTCTTAATCGTATTCTTTCTGTGGAATGTAACCCTGCAATCTGTCCTGCCGGATCAAAGTGTAAAAATCAAGATTTTGTAAGAAGGCAGTACCCTGGTATGGAGCCTTTCCATACTGCTGGCCGCGGTTGGGGACTCAGGAGTCTTGAGTTTATTAACGCTGGCCAATTTGTCATTGAATACGTGGGTGAAGTCATTGACGAGGCTGAGTACAAGCGTAGATTGAATCACAAAAAAGAGCTAAAAAACGAGAACTTTTATTTCCTAACTATAGATAATTATAGAATGATAGATGCAGAACCTAAGGGTAATCTGAGTCGTTTTATGAGTAAGTATTCTCGTTCTTGAAGACCCTTTCATTCCTGTTTGTGATTCTAGTTTCACTGTAATATGGATTACAGATCATTCGTGTCAGCCAAATTGCGAAACACAAAAGTGGACGGTGAACGGAGACACGAGGATTGGTTTATTCGCTCTACGAGATATAGATCCTGGAGAAGAACTTACGTTTAATTACAATTTGGCCTGCGATGGCGAAACAAGAAAGCCATGTCTCTGCGGTGCACCAAATTGCAGTGGTTTTATAGGACTCAAGGTACAGAAGCAGCAGCTGACTACGATACAACAGAAAAAAATAGAGAATGCTGAAAAAGTTAAACGTCAGAGGAGGTAAGTGCCTCATGCGACCCTGGCGATCAGTTCAGTAATTAACTTTGTTAAATCCTATATGTATCATCAGATGGCGAAAGATTTTGTGCTGGTTCTGTGGTGGTTCATTTACAAATACCGAGGATATATTAAAATGTGATCAGAAGACTTGCAACAAGAGATATCACAAGGTCTGCGTAAACATTGAAGACTTCGACAGCAGGTTTAGCTGTCCTTGGCATCACTGTGCAGAATGTGGTCGCAGGACATCTGCACATTGTTCTTTTTGTAGCACTGCTTTCTGTCAAGGTAAGTAATCAATAGTTTCAGTTATTACATTAATTAATTTCCTAACCTAAAACGCAAAACTAACCCTGTGCACTGCATTGTCTCTTTCACACTTAGCCCATCTCGATGGCAATCTCATGGAGTATGGAGACAAGGGAGGTTTCACCTGTAAGCTGCACGAAGGTACGGCTTCTACAAAGTCTCCACTGGAAGACGAGAAGGAGGATTCGGGTAACGACACAGAAACCGAAAAGGAATGTTCTTCAAGAGGTTCCAGTAGCCCGGTTCTAGCAAACAGCCCAGTCCACAGAGAGCCTTCTCCCAGAGTCTCAATCGTAGAGGTAAGCCGAAGATTCTCCTATCACCGGTGTAAGTCTTCATAACCTCAGAAGGGGCATCGGGGAAGTCCGATATCAATATGACGGAAGTTGCGGAAGACTACTTGTACGTATAAACATGAAAAAGCGGATATGGCCGAAACTTTACTATGCTCTATGCTCATATAGCATTAGCTTTCTATGAGTTAGATATCTTTTTCTTTCTTTCCATCTTTCAAGCACATGGAACTTTGTACTAGTACAAAGCGGTTCGGTTCTCTAGTTGCTCTTTATTTTTTATATATTATTTTTCCCCGACTCGTGGGTGGTGGCTAAGCATGACGGAACAGGCAATGGTTCTATGACTACAAAACGTCGTAGATTTATGCCCATGGTAATTTGGGCATACGTGGGCCGTAATGTCATTTGTTTTTTTCTTTACGTTAATTCATTAATCGATTGCTTTCTAATTAGAGAACGTTATCAGTTTTGGTAAAAACGTATCATAAATTACATAAAATTATACAACTTTGAAATACATAGCCACGCGATCATGTTTCTATAATAATACGAATGAGGACTTTTAAGGTAAAATTAAATTTCTCAAGTTTACCTACCGCGTTGTATTTTTTATTTTTTAGAAGATATAACGTTCTTTTATTACTTTGTTTTGAATCACGCGATGTCTGGCATCGAGAAATTTTTCTGTAAAAGTTAATCGCTGCTTAATTCGAATACGGAGGAATTGTTATGATTTATTAATTAATGTATCGGCCTCGTACCTCGTGTCTCTAAAGCAAGAGATATAAGGAGAAAAAAAGAAAGACGTATGGATACAAAAATGACTTTTTTTAAAATTATTTTTCTTTCGACCTACTGTCCCTATTTCCTTATTGGTTTCAATGACTGTTTCCTCGCGGATAACAAGAGAATCCCTTTATCCTGAATACTTTGGTGTCACGTCTTTAATTATCTTTCATTTTTTTATCCCCCGTAATTGATATTATTGCTAAAGAGAGACCTGGGAACTTTTGCATCAGCCTCCATGTTCTTAAAAACGTAGCAAATAGCAGTAAGTAATATTTCTTTCTTTTGTCCTCGTACCAAATGTGTCTATGACATCGGCAGAAGCAAGAAGATGAAGCACGATCCACGTAGTCTGTGAATCCACTGTAGCTCCCCGTTATTTTAGTTGGGCATCCCTTTGTTCATTTGTTTATTTGTTTGTTCTAGAAGTAAATTAGACGTTTTGTTGAGTTGCCTTCCGTTCTTAGGCCTGACAAGGGTCCACCTAAGCGGAAATATACGTCGCAGGTTCAGTTGAGCAGCGAAGAGGGTGAAGAGTCACAGAAGGAGGATGATGAGGAGGAAAGCGGAAGTACGTCTAAGGGCGAGCCGGATGTTGGGCCAGGAGTATCAAGGAAAAGAGTGTCGAATCGTATATCATTGAGAATGCAACGCGAGGAGGAAAGAATTAGAACACTGAATGCTCTGACGTCTAGTCAACTGGAAGCTATTATCGGCGGAAGTTTGGTTGAGGTTAACCAGACCACTTGAGGATAAATAACAACGGCGAGACTGTCGACGAAACCGAGGAGCAAGACTGATGAGTGTCCATGGCTGAGCCATTGGATGTGAATGAGATTTATGTAATTGTGGTGCAGCAAAGTGAACGAAAGTGTACGGGCTGGTAATTTAATGATATATAGAAAACAAACATAATGAGGAACCAATCTGTCCAGTCTTCTGGGTAGTAAGGTTGTCTTCTACATCCTGGTGATCATTTGGACTTTATTTGGGTTAACTGGGTGGTTATATATATATTATTGAGATTGTTGCGGGGGTGACAGTTTCTATTTAAGAGAGTGGCTCGTTGCTTTGTAATTACTAGCTGCCACAAAGTAATCTAGCAGGATATAGGTTAGTCGGGCCCAAGTTTTAGTTTTATTTTTCCTGTTAAAGCGTCTCAGACATTTGGACTATTATGATGTTAGAATAAGCATTTTGACACTGCCTTATATGAAACTTTTAATTTTCTATTGATGATACACAGTTACTATCGGGATATCTGTTTATAAGGGGTCCTTAGAATTCACTCTTCGATTCTCTTGACCGGTAGTTACTGGTGTTGACGAATTTTAATATGTTATCTTTGAAAGGAATACACGGTAAGATCATTTTATTTTATAATCAAGAGCAAGGATGGCGCCTAGACCAAAATACAGTTTTTTTAAAGACTGTCAAAAGATTCTACTATTTTCCCTATTTGTCATTCATCATTGAATGATTAAATTGTTTCTTTTAGTATCGCACATCATCATCATTGCAATTTTAACCATTTGTTATTATTGAAATTTATTGTTACCGAGCGAAATTTGTCAACTGATTTTTTTCTGTGTAAGAAGTAAAAAATATACATATACATATATACAGTAGATAACAGTTTTCTTACTACAAAAAGAAATGAAAATCTTTGAAAAAATTGTTCATTATTGTGTCTAGGACGTCCGTTCGTACTTAAAAGAAAAAAATCATTATGTTTTCTATAAATATTACTTCGTTTTATTCGCTGTAACAAATTTACAATGTTTTCATCGATTATCAGGTAGGTATTGATCGTACTGCACATGATTTCTGCTTATCATCAATACATACACAATAAAAATGATTAAGAAATTAAAATTCTTTCAAAGAAAACAGATTTTTAGATCATTGATACATAATAATTTTTTTGCTTATCCGGCTGCCAAATTGGCTTGCATCGTTCTGGAATACAAAACTACACGAATTTTTCGTGTGCGTAGCCACGAGATAGATAAGTGTAAAAAAATATAGAACCAACTACCAAGCCATGCATTTGGTTTTATTGAATTGAGAGTGAAGTAAAAACATAGGCCGAATTAATCAAGTCAAACTAGAAGCTCGCATAGTTTTTTTATGTTAATTTACAGTCATAATTAAGATTGTGCGTTACCTCCAAAATCCGATGAGGGTAATCAACGGGATATTTTGACGCGAGTATACCAATAGGATTACAGTATTATGATTTCCTGATGCAAAAGATAAAAGTAAGAAAAAAAAGAAAAGGAGAAACATATTGTACGACTGTTTTAATCGAAAAATCGATTATCCTTAATACATTTACTGTTGACGAATACCAGATCAGTGTCTCTTTAAGACCGTACAAACTCCTTCATTCTTATTTATAATTATCCTGAAAATGTTTTATATAATCTGTGGGAGACATGTAAAATCGCTTGCGGAAGCAAAAACATCACCTTACCAAACCAAAAAAACTGGAATGAAAGTGCGACAAGAAATTACGTTTCCCAGGAAACAGTGCTTTAAAGTCTAATATTAGATAATACAAAATATCCGTAGCACTGAAATTAGCCAGTGAATTTTTCACCCGAACAATTGAATCAATTTTCAAATTGACAGAAAGTATTGCACAGCGTAACAAGATGAATGTACAGATTTGTTAGTAATTGTAGAAAATAATAGCACTTGAAGTATTAATAATTATCACGAGCGGGTAACGATTAGAAGTAAAAATTAATAACGACAATAAAAGATTACGAAATTGTTCTCGCCGAAGATGCTCTTTGATTGAAGTTATCTCATACTGTCTATGCATTTATCGCTTTCAACGGAAGTATGCATTGTTAAATTCCATTACAGTTTCGAAAGTGCTGACGAAAGCATTCTCCTTTTCGTTTATTATTGCACTAACAGTAAGTCCACGTAATGCCGTGGATTCAGTTATACTGAAATATCCCTTTTGCCACGGACGACAGCTGCCCGTCTATACTCTGGGTTGTCTACCATAATTCTGATAAAGCTTGGGACTTTCCTCCACATCGAGATTCGAGCTCCTCGCGACTGGCGAACTGAGTTCAGAGTTGGACCCTCCGGTAGATATGGTCTCTACGGGAGAAGCGTATGTAAACTTTTTGCGTAACACGGGTGCTATGAAGCTCTGACCAGTTGCCAGATCTCGTGGTGGTGCTTGAACCTGAAAATTAAAATTAAATTATAAGACCTGGAAAGATCCTGCTCCTGAAACTTACCTTCGGCTTGGAAGCAGGCAAAGTAGCCCCGGTAACAAGACCCAGAATACTAGCAGCTAAACCACTGAGCTGTACCGCAGCTAAGGGTGACAAACCTCTTCTAACTAGTCCTAATGCTAAAAGAGCAGCTTGTGCCAATACAGGTGCAGCGCCTGCTGCACCTGCAGCTGCTCCTGCTAACTGACCTCCACCTACACTTGGACCATACGCAAAGCACAAATTGTGCCTGTCCACCTAAATTGAAAAGTATTAGATTAGCACTGACACTTATAGTTGGTCCACGAGTAAAACAGCTCAAAGTGACAACTGGGAACACGTGTTTCATGCTTTGTAGCAGCATGTGTCCAATTGTTAATAGTCTTGCTAAAGGTAACTAATAGTTTTCTGTTGATTCGCCACACGTTAAATTTGGCAAACGATCATTGGCAATGAGAATATTTCCCTTGTGGACCAACCATAGACTCCTGTTGTACGAAGTAAGGTGTAATCAGGCTTACCAGGTGTTTTACTAAAAGATAAAGCAATCCAAATGGCGTTATCAAAGGACACGCCACACTATAGACAGTAGTCATAGTAAATACTAATAGCAGCCATGCGTAATGAGCACCTAGTGGAAATTCCCATAAAACTGCTCGTCTAACGTGGATACGTTCTGCACGACTTCTCGCTATGCAAAGGCGAAAAGTATACAGAGCCAGTTCAGGAAATCTTACCAACTCCAAGCCACTTCCTAACAATGCTGCTGTGATCACGTAGTTAACAAAAAGTGCACCCTGCGAATGCGTTATAGAAATGCTTTATATGGACAGTACGTTATAATCTAGTAGACTAATTGTGAGCTACATGCCTGATCAGGTAAGAAGACACATTCCCATCTTCCTGTATTGTTTCCAGCATTCACTGTCCAATCTAAAAAAGCTTGGGCACTGGTCAGTCCAAGACTAGGGAGTATCAGAACCATGAGTAACAGAAGAAGTAAAGTTTTTCTCATAACAGCTCGATTCATTCCACTTCTCGTCCAGTGTCTAACTAGGGCTTCACTCCGGCCAACCAATGCAGGCATCAAGGCAGCTACACTCACTAGCATAACAGTAGGCAGGAAGGATGATACTATTGGACTGAGATTTTTTATCTCTCCGGTAATTGGTAGTTTGTTAACTGCTGTTACTATCACCTGGAGATAATATAATTTATCAATGAGGAAGCAATGCATCAAACGATATTTAACTTACAGCAGGTGTTGTGAGAAAGAAGAGAGTAATTCCCAATGCTAGATTAATCAAGGTAGCGTTAAGGTACCAGCATGGTCTTGCTATGCTCAGATTCTCCCAGAAGATGTCAGAAGGTGCTGGTGCGTAATCCACTGTCCACTTTACCGATGGGGCAGAACGTAATTGTCGGCGCATTGTTCTCGCGGCACCGGGTGTACCTGACGAAAGTTAATTTAGATTGTTTTTTCAGCTGTTAATTAATTTATTACAATTTACCTAACGTCACGAAGGCTATTCCAAGTGGTTTGCTCAGGGCGACCTTTCTCTCCTCTTCTACGAGCGCAGTCAAACGTATTTCTTCGTTGTTATAAAATTCTGTAGCATCTACCTGTATGGTGACCGGTATTAATACTTGTTAAATTGTTCAGTTGTGGGTGGAAACGGTGTTGTTTAATTTTCAAAGTGAAACTAACTGTTTTACAGCAACAGCCAATTACTTGGCCACAAGGATATGGGTAGAGACGTAGTGGTTCCTTGCGTCTCGCATAATTTTCGCAATACAGACGTGCCTGTTCAGCACAATCTCTCATCTCGTCAAGAGCTGATAATCTTCTGATATCGTGTGCCAGGGTTATGCTCTCTACGGTTAATGTGGGAAACGCTTCCCTGAAACCGATCTCAATTAGCACTAGGAGAATAAATTTATCATTGATAGAAAGACGATCTAGTAACTGCAAGATGGATATAAGTAGTTGCCAGGCTTTTTGATTTAGACATTTAAAATTGTTTATATTTTTTCAATTGTCACTCTGAATAATATTAATTTACCCAATGAGTGTCCTATAATGAATGATTGAGAATTTAGTTTATTCATATACCTGAAATACTGAGTAAGGCTCTCTACGTTGCATTGGTGTTTTGGTATTTCTGTTATTATTAGAGTGCGAGCTGCTAATTCACCTGCTGGCCTTGCATCTCTTACCTGTAGTCATTTTATGAGTATTTAATGGAGGATTATATTCTAGTGCCACTATGAAACACAATGAATATTTTTGATAAATTATACACCCACTTGTTTCATGAAACGCCTCATAACGTATCCTCCGATTGGCAAATAGGATAAGATTAACATTGTATGGACCCAAATCCATGAAGATGTTGGATCAAGATTCGATATTGTTGTATGACTGAACGTAGCATTGTCACCTTGCATATTACAATGAAAATTTATTGGTAATGCTATGCAAAGGGATACGATCACCATCATTCCTGTTAATATGATTAGGTGACGTTCAAAAGAAATGTATAGTAAGCCATCAGGTCCTGCACGTTTCAACAATTCCTCATCCCTGAAACGAGTTATTATTAAGATTTTGTGTTATTAGATACTGCATTGGCGACAATTTCTAGACTAACGTTACTCTGAATGCAGTAACTATCCATGACAGAAATCCTCTATCAACTTGAGATAATTGAGTATTGACGGATGCTTCTATACATGTTATATCAGCATCCCTGCTATCATTATCACCGTAGAATAATTCCATCCATCTGTTATCTGTTTTGTGGAGTAATGCCAATCGGCCATAGTTCCATGCCTTCTTACGCAGTAGGCCAAACAATATAACAAGAAACTGTCAAGCAATAAATCATTATACATTGTTTAATTATATAACTTGATTTAATATTATTTAAAAAGTGTCTTACTGTACAGAAACAATTTCCAAACATATGACATTAGAAAGCAATATATTGTTGATTCTTACCACAAATCCAATAAAATTTAATAACAAATTCTCTGGAATGCCAGCATATACATCTGTAATTATTGTTGTATTATGTCTAGGTACTGGAATGCAAGTCTCCGGTGTCGGAGAATCATGCACGCTCAAACTGCAAATTAAATAATAAATATTCAGTTACATAAAAACGTAACATGATTTCCATTATTAATTTCTCAGTCATAAACAGAGAAGTCTCCATGCAGAAAGTTCTGACATATACCAGCACAAGGCTGTTAACTTTCTATCAGATGTAGATTTCTCAAGTCAAAGAGATTTATAAAAATACAATCAGCTCATCAATAAAGAATATCATTATATTTGTTTAATTCTAAAGACATTCGGATTCAGCATATGACGTACATAGCATGTGATTAAAGATAGCAGATTGTTAAAAATTACAACTGGAATAAGAAAAATTATTACATTTAGCATAGACACATCCAAACGGATGCTCAGACTTCAAGCTAATGATCCAATCAAAATCAATAAATTGAGAATTAATAACAAGATGATAAATGACATAACAAAAACAAATTTAGAAGCTTGACGTGACCTGAATTCGCAAAAAATTGAACGTATCCATCGCAAAACATTTGAAAGTCTAGAGAAAACAAATTTTCTTTCCGTGATCAAGAAAGCATAACAATGGAATTCTATACAGGGTAAAACTTACTTGGCGTAATAATTGTCCATAATTACAATCGATAGAATCACAATCTTATTGTGAAGGTGCAAAATGGCATGTTATAAAAGTTAAGTCAACTTGACACATCTTGCACATCTGTTATCGCCACGAGTGACTGCTTTGTCTGACGTAACCTAAACTAACCTCACAATCTCAGTCGTCTGTACGAATACCATATTCCAAAGCTATACTCCAAACGTTCTAACTTAGTCAGCAATAGTGGTTTCTCTTTTCGACGCGTGCTGATAAACAGGGACAAGATATTCACATATTTGCTGTCAATGTATTTTAGAATGGGTAACTATATACTTAAACGGAAAAACGTCACATTTTCACTTTTCACCAAAGCGATGGTATGAGTCAGAAAGTCCTAAACGCGAATGTATAATATTTTGGTCAGTCTCTTATAACAGCTGTAGATTTTGATGTGCATGTAATTTTGATAAGATAAAAAATGACTAATTGTATAAATTATGGTTTTATTATCGAATATAATTCAAATTGTACAATTGATGTGTTTATAAATAGAGTTCCTTAGTGAATTTTGTTATAATACGGTGTTCAATATGTCATGATACTTGTGCAATTTAAAAATCATGAGTAAGAATGATCATATATAAAGCATTGTGCTGTAATTTATATATATAATTTAATATAATTTATTCATTTCCTTTTATAATGATCTAAAGGCTGTAGAGTTCCAGTGGTAATGGAGTCGAGGATCCAAATTTCTTTCAGACCATTCCGACCAATAGATACTTTAGCATTTTCTGGTATTTCAGTGACCCAGCCACCACCGGTTTTAACTAATTCTTTTAGCACTGATTGAGGCGGAGTGGTACCACTTTCGATATATACATATCCACAGGGTGCAAATAATTCTGGAATGTAACCGTGTCCAAAAAGCTGGCGCTCCCTGCGGTTTTTCTAGATGAAAACATAATGGTCAATAAAAATCACAGACTCTTTACAATACAGGAAAATATGTTCTTGGCATACCTGTACCGCATCTGCAAAATGATTCATCTCGAATCCCGCTGGGTCCAGCCAGTCATTGCTTTCCAAGGATTTTAGTATCCATTCTAACGTAACAAGCCAACAGCCTCTTATGATACCATGGAGTAAATTTATTGTTCGTACTCCAGTACTTATCACGTGTGTTGTGTATTGAGTTACCTTTGCTTCAATTTGTGCTAAGCCAAGAGAACGTACGACCGATTTGACTAGAGCTTTGTCTCTAGAAAACGTGTAAAATAACACATAGTATGTGGTACTGCAAGTTAGATTTATACATAGACAATCATAGTGACTTACTCATTTGACAGTCCAGTTGTGACAATAACTATTTTTTCTGTCTTACGTTTACGCCAGTTACAGAGAGTGTTTTTTTCAGGTTGAAAATCATTCACAGATGATCTAGTTCTGCTAGACAAATTGTCATGATTCAGTGACTTCTGGGCATTAGCTTCTAATTGTTCGATTATATCTAAATTTGTGATTTTCTTCACGACAATCTTCTTACTAATCACCTTTCGTGGTTTCTTAGGCTTTTTGCTCTGAATATAGACTGTCTGCAAATTCTCATCTGATGCTGTGTCATCATCTATTTCCTTTTGCGATGCAGGTTTATCTACTTTTTTATTCTTTACTTTACCCTTATTTTGTTTCTTATTATATTTCCTCTTAACTCGTGGCTCCTTAGGCGAATGGTCTTCCATGACTACTGGACTTAATGAAATCAATTGAGAAGTCTCTCGAAGTGGTAGCAACTTCTTTTTCTTTGACTTTTCCGCCTTATTATTAGGTTGTTCCTCCTTTTCATTTTCCCTTTCTTCATTTGCGTCGTGAAAATGTTCTGCGACTGTCTGTTTATCTTTCTCACCATCAGACGAATCTTCACTGGATGAGGAATCATCTATTACGATTCTATCAAGAAGAACAGATGAACGAGTTCGTACCCAACTGGTAGGATGTTTCTTTTGACATGGTACCTGTGACTTTGTGAACCTAGACATAAAGTTAAATTTCATTTTAAATCTGTAAAGACAAGTCTTAAGCTTACTGTTAAAATATTCCAATTAAAGATTCACCTTCTGGTCTTTGATCTATCTTTTGGACAATGATCCGACCCCACAGAACTAGAAGAATCCTCATCGGTATCAAGATTCTCATTGTCTTTTCCAGAAGGAAACTTCTGAGTGTCCAACTGTTTGGCATTGCTATTATACTTGATTTGTGATTTTAGTAAAACCGAGCGACTCACTGGGAAAGGTGTACCTTCTATAAAGTAAACGCCATCTTTTAAACTCTCTCTATTACTTCTTATGTTCTGGTTCTTATTTGTTCCAGGAACAGATATTTGCGCCTCTTCAGTTCTGGTTGACGGACGACTGCTTGATGTAGAACTAATTCGCTTTGTTCTAGAAATATTTCTTAGTCTTTCAATCAAAGACATGTCTTCCAGAGAATTGAAGTAACGGCAGTCATCGTCTGATTTCTTTTCTGAATTTACTTGTACGGATTTATCAGACGATGATTGATCTATTGGTTCTGTTGTCTCATCATCAATTGTAGACAGCTGTTGAACTCTTTTATTATTTTTACTTCGTACCAGTGAACATCTCTGAAGATTATCCAAAGAAGTATTCATTTGTAAGGATGTACGCACTGTGGATATGCTGTCTCTCTTATCTGAAGCCAATTCCTCTTCATCCATAGACATATTTACATTTGATTTTTCACTTCTGCCTTCAGTTTCTAGATCTGGACTTTCTTCTATTGGATGAAGACTTTCTGTTTGAGCTAAACTAAATCTACCATCTATAGAAGTATTAACATTGAGTGAAGTTCGAACAGTAGTGTTACTGTGCTCTTCTTCATTTAACACAGACTTTGAATAAGTTACAGGCTCCTTAAACAAAGGATTTGTAGGTACCTGGCCGATTTTTGGTTCTATAATAATTTGAAAACATTTGTCTGTTGTCGGTTCTATAATTTTATTCAATTCCATTGTTGATTTTGAAAGTCTTGTTATGGTTTTTAACGATCCAAATCGTTTATTACAACTAATTCCACTATCTATTGTTCTATCTAGTGAAGTGTTCACGTTTAGAGATGTTTCATGAGTATCTGCCTCGTTGCTGTCGTCGTGAATAATTAATTTTGAACTTCTTATCTCATTATTAGTCTTATTGCAATGTATAACAGGTTCATCCAGATTTGAGTTTTTAGAAGATGCTGATCCCTTAGCAAAGACTCTGAGCCCTTGTACTTCTGTAATTTCCATGGGTACCGACCCGTTAACAGTAATACTAAGTTCACTAATATCTTCCCCTGTATTTCTCTCAGGAGTTACTTCATCACTAGTCTCTTGTTCTTCGTTCATTCTTTCTACATATTCTTCTACGTAAGAAGAACATACACTTGGAGCAGCACTCAATATATCGTTATTTGTTATGTCACTTAACGAAGTTGCAATTGATAAGTTTAATGGAGTTTTGCCATGTCTTAGCGTAGAACTTGAACAAGGGTTTAATTCTTTAGTTCGAAGACTTAGGGACACTTTCGATGAGCTGAGTCTTCTATTGGTTCCTGTTAGTATGGGACTTTGATATTGTGAAATTTCCTTATCCGATGCTGGGCTATTTATTATGTTTTTATTCGAAAGACCTTTCTGTAGAGCAATGTTTTCCGTCATTAGTCGTTTCCTCGGTGACTCCAATTCATCATCATCTGACATTGTGGTCTCATCAGAATCGGATTCCATTGTTTTATGTTTATTTCGGTGAATTGATCCAGACACGTGTAATATATTTCTTGCACGATTTTCATCTGACTTATTTTGTTCTTCAAAAAGACATTTCTTTCGTAAGCCAGATGTAATATGACATTTGATAGTAGACATACTTTGCCTTCCAATGGATTTCTTTGGTGTACTGATAATACTTTCATTATCTTCAAGGCGATCTTCAGTTTCTGGAGACACCTCAACAGATTTTTGGTTAGCCTGTGTAATGCATTTGTTGGAAAGTCTCATAGAAGTCATCTGTACTGGAGAATCTGAGCTACCGTCTGACATTGTAACTTGATCCTCCTTTTCTAGGATTAATCTTATTCGGGGTGATCTTAAACGCTCTATAGGTACAAATGCCTCCGTCAACTCTTTCTGAACCAAAACTTGACTGGTCCTTATGGAATATTCATTTTGTTTATCAAAAAGTTGCATGGTCTTACTTAAAATTGCATCTTTTAAGTCTCTACAACTTTCATTTAAAGATTGATCCTTATCTTTAATATTTAGCAAATTGACATTATTTTTCTTAATTTTTGTATCTTTTGTAGGCTTTTTGTATAAAGTATTCACGTTTCCTTCATTTTGCATTTCATCATCTCTGTTAAGATTTGTCATTATGACATTCGTTTTATGCACCTCCTTTTCATTTTTATTTCTCATATTCAGTAAAATATTTGTTTTATTGCTATCTTTGTCAGTATTGTCGATATCACAATTCTGTAGCACCGATGTGATACTCTTTATCTTTCTTTGAGAACTTTTACGCATTGTAACATTCTTAAATAAACTTTGACCAGGAAATACTTTTGAGGAAACGACTGTTTTATCATTGGCCACATCAGTCTTATCCAATGAATCAACATCATGATCTTCGACAGAGCAATTAGCAAGACTTGAAACATAGCTTAAATTTACTTGCAGAGAACTTCGTCGATCCATAGAACTGTCATTTTTTTCTGGAGCACGTGAATTTATTGTATATTTTTGTATCCCAAGGCTCATTTTCCATAGGTAAATAGTCTCACAATTTCAAATAAATATGAGTTATTATGTCACGATGTCCATGTAAACAATGTCTTGTTGAACATGCTCCAAAAACAAATTCCAAAAACCCACCACATAATGCTATCACGCATTTTATTAGTATGCTCTCACATATTGCATATATAAAATAAACAATGCACAGTTCTTAGGTTCAGAGAGGTTACAAATTAATTGTTTGGACAGAGGTTTGAAACCTAACCTAAACACGCACAGCTCGGCCAACAAGTCGCGACATCGTTGTGTGTCCATATTGGTTACGTCATTGGAGAGCCAATCACATTGCTTGAACTTAACCCCACCCGCAAAAAACTCCTTTGGGCATCGGGACCGAAAAGTTATTCATAGGCGTCGATGTAGTCAAAAAACCTAGAATATTTAGAGTTTGTTAAATACAATTAAACAGTCTTGAGCTAGAGCAAAAAAGTAATGTTTTTCAATGTTTATGAATGGATTATATTCTTCGTTTACATAGGCATTTGTCCATGTAGATGAATAATTCTTACATCGGGACAGTTTACGTTGGTTTACGTTTTCCCGCGTATCGTTTCGCGTTGCCACTGCTTTCAATCATATCAAATTTTTGAAACCAAAAATTGTCAAACACTTTTGATTCATTAAATAAATTCATTTTTCTGATATGCATGGAATATAAAGAACGATTAACTCGCTTGGATTTTGTGATGTCTCAACACGGAGCTGCATTGCAAACGTATAATCAGGAACTTGTAAAATGTGAGTTACTTAAAAACATAGCCTCTTTAATTACTCAGCTGAACATTGAAATGTTTATAAATCATTAAATTTTTGGCTAAATTGCAGAATACGACTCCTTCTTGAAGCTAGTTGTAAATTTTTTGGATTTTTTTTTACATGTAGCTCCTCAAAAAGTATTTTGTGGTTTTATCAAATTTTCTATTCAGGAATATGCAATTTTGTTAGGTGGCTTTTTTGAATATATAATTAATTAAGTTTACTGTTGGTTCTTCCTTCTTAGGTTTGGAGGAGATGAAACTCAGGCGAACTGAATTACAAGCACAGATTGATTCGCAGGAAGAGGAGAAAAATAATCTACAGCGAGAGATTGAAAAAATGTCTTGCAAATTGACTCGTCTCAATGACAGTCTAGCAAAGAGGATAGCTGTACGGAATGAGTATGATAGAACAATTGCAGATACAGAAACTGCATATATGAAGGTAAACTTTGATGATTCGTTATAGTTCATATATAAAAACTTGAAATAATAATAACTTTAAATAAACGTTGTGGAATCCCAATAGACAACATTAACACAGTAACTCTGGCACATGTTCCAACTCGGTAAAATTGATTACACTATGATATAGAATAAAATAGACATTTTGTTAATGATGTATAATTTGCATATCTTTATTACATACATATATTTCATTCTGTTACTAATAATATATTTATCTTATTACTAAAACTAATTATACCCTTAAAAATGGAATATATATGACACTATTATATCATTAATACGAATGTCTATAATGATGTCATTATCACTTGTTACAGATCTTGGAAAGTTCACAGCTACTTCTCAACATGATTAAAAGGGAGGCTACGAGCTTAGATCAAACTTTAGTAAAGACCAACATGGACAAGCAACCGTTTCGACAATGAGGGCAAGTCCTTAGTTTTGAAAATATATTTATTAAAATATTGATCTTTTCCATAGTAGGCACATTGCCACTGACTATGGTTTAACAAGTACAAAATTGTAAATATATAGGTTTATAAAGTATTATTAACAGTGTAGAATATGTTTATACAATGATGAACTTTTATACAGTATTTTCACATACTTTCATCATCACAATGCCTACGAAGGCGTACATGTATTTATGTGGCATAATGTTATATTATGTTGGTAAGCAAAGAAGTGTAGATGCCTTTTGTAATAAAAGTTCAAAGAACTAATATGCTCTAATAATAATCATTACATGTTATATGAGACTCTCTTAGGTTTTTGTCTTTTGCCTTTTGTAATAAAAGTTCAAACTAAAATGCTTTAATACTAATCATTACATGTTATATGAGATTCTTTTAGGTTTTTGTCTTTTGCCTTTTGTAATAAAAGTTCAAACAACTGATATGGTCTAATAATAATCATTGCATGTTACATGAGATTCTCTTAGGCTTATGCTGCAATTATTTAATTTTTGTTAAGTAAATAACATTGCGTACTAGAGTGCTCAATCTTAAATGGCTCCGCAGATAGATTTGATCTGACAATTTTATGTACTCCTACTGAATACTAAATATTTGAAAAGATCTTAAAAACATTTCAACACAACTCTACGAATATATTGAAATACCATGAAAACTTGAATATCTATATGGCTTCATTTTCCTACACGTGCTATGCAAAATAGATATGCTAGAAATCTATTTGGAATAATTATCATTAATGAGGCAATCGCATTCAGTACAATAATATTTTAAATAATCGTATAGTACCAAGTTCTTAATACTGTCAGCAAGCGAATAAGGACATTGGGCAACTTTGTATTAAATCTTAACTAAGCATTCCCTAATGCCTTTTGTTCGTTCCATATATCTAATAATTCTTGTGGATCTCCGTATCCATGCGAAGAAATTACATATTTATAATTATATTTCGTATAGTCCTTCTTATAAAAGTGAAATTCTTCACAATGAAACGGTTCAATTTCAGCCTTTTTAGCGACCAAGCCCAAAAAAATGTCATCGAATCTAAAGTGTTTTGTGTAAAGACTAGTATAATACATATCTAGAAGCGCTTCTTTTGATAAAACATAAGCACCAGCAGTTACATACGGTGGCCACAAGTGGTATGGATATTCCTTTAGCGAAACATACCATTTGGAGCTTCTGTGTCTGTGCGGCGATGACACAAAAACGAAGCCGGCGAATAATCTGACATCTTCAGGAAGTTCAAAATCGAAAACTTGACGTTTTGTTCTCTTTGACAGAGACTCCATTGAGTTTGATGTGTAAACAGGGACTCCGAACACTCTTTCACTATCTTGTAACGTTGGAGATGGAAATTTGGTTTTCTCATGATTTGTCCAGCCTGCTTTGCGTCTCATTGCTATTTTTTCCTTGGCAGTTGCCCGTTTATTCTGACTTAATATAGTGGAATTTGGCTTTTCAAATACTTCTAATGTTGGTTTCGGAGAGGTCCAATGTGTATTTTGACTTTCTGAGACATTCGTTGAGGCAGAATCCACTGTTCCTTTTATTTCTTGTCGGTCAGGAAACTTGGTTTTATTATGATGTGTCCAACCAGGCTTACGTCTCATCAATATCTTCTCTTTCGCAGTTGCTCTTCTGCTACGATAAGTTGTTACTGTATTATTTTGATTGTTCTCGTTTAAGTGAAGAGGCACTGATACATTTAACATGTCGGATTCTTTTATTTCCCTTTTGTGTCCACCTAGTTTTCTAGTATCTCTGAAGTAGTCTGGATAATATGTAGGATTACGTATAAATCTTAGAACGTTTTTAACTGAAACGTAAACGTCATCGTCTGCGAACATATAGAACTTGGAGGTGCTGCAGTAATTCACCACCCACTTGAATCCCATCATTGTTTTAATGGTATTATTATAATAAGAGTCCACGAAGTCCGCTTGTACGATGTCTTTATATTTAGCAGCTTCTATTTGCACTTTTGGTTGAAGTTCTTCGTCGTCAGGCCGGACACCCAGTAAAAAAATTGTCCTTGTTGGCACATCGAAAAAACGTTTCTCAAAGCCCCAGGAATTCCGTATAGCTAGCCTTCTATCGAAGTGATCGATAGCAGATTTGACTATAAAGACAATCTTCAGTGACTGATACTCGTTTCCCGAACACTTGTCTCTTACGTCAAATGTATAGTTATAGTTATATTCATTTATGGGATTGACATCTGGTTTTTCGTTATGTCGAATTTGTTCCACAAAGTTATGCACATCCCCGTTATATGGGTATGTGAAATGCTCGTTATAAGTAATTTCAAACAAGTGCGTAAAGGCTCCAAAGTAATCTAAAACCATAATAAGTGCCACACTTGCACAGACATGCTTCAGTTTGATTCTTGTTGCTAGCCTAAAGCTCAATTGAAAACACGGTCGCAACAAGCAGTACATTTTTACAGAAATCCTTGCTCAATATAATTATAATTTAACATAATAACATCCTTGGTTCATCCATATCGATCTGAAAAAATAAAACAGTACAGTTTTACAAACACATTAATGTAGCATATATCATATTAAAATGCACTGTTATATTCTCAGATAAAAATTGACTTATATATCATTCATAAATGTCCACTAAAAAAATATAAATACAATTATATTAGGGATGCAAGTAGTTTATAATATGGATGGCAGAAACCTAAGAAGTGCAGCTATTCAATTTGAGTTACAGAGAATAAATATTGACGAATAATAAAATAAATTTTCAGTATTTAATAAAAAGATTTTCCTATTAAGTTATAATTAATGAAAATCATTAACATTTCATCGGCAGGCGATGTTTATACAATTAAAAACATAACCTCTAAAGAAACATTCACTCTACCTGCGTATTGCGGCAAAACCTTTACACGTAATTAAATAAAGTTGAAACATAAAAACTGGTTACACGAAAAAAGTTACAGTAAATTAATAAAAGAACCATCTGTCTAATAGAATCTAAACCAAACAGTTTACAGTCGTATTATACTTTTTCGCCAAATGAAAACAATATGTACAAATATGTACGGTTGGTTCTTTGACCATCCATATTATTCTCCTACTACGCGAAATTGATGTTTCAAATTCAATTAAAACTGTGATCCTTTATAAATTTCTAACTGCAGATTCAGTCAAATAGACGGATAGAATCGTTTATTCTTTGAAAATATGATAATACTATTTAAATACGAAAGAAAATACCAGTTTAATAATCCATTGCATTACAACAACTACAACCAATGCTAAGGGACAAATCTTCTGTGTATAGTCATTATGCAAGGATTAAATTACTTATTGATCATTCTAAACTACTTACGTTTAACAGTTTTGTATTGTATAATTGTTACATTTATTACGTTATATTACAATTAACAGTAAATGTATTTCAAATTAAAACTTGCACAGTTATTAACAAGAACATCGAGAGTCTACGATTTAAATTTCTTATAGATTATTGTTACAAAGTTTAATTGTAATTATCCACTAATATCTTATGAGAACGATTGTTGTAACAATTTAAATCTCGCTATCCCTAACGCATTCGATTCCTTGCCGATTCCGCCACAACGTGCCTCTTGGCGCCTCTCTCGCCGAGTGATTTTGCTTGGTACCGTGTGCCAACAAGTGCTGCCACCTCGTATTAGGTCGCGAACTGCACGGTTAGTCAAAACATCGTTGCATTTTAGTTCTATTTATAGAAAACAACCTCGTATCCGTAGTTTTTCATGATTTTTCACGTGCCCCTAAAAAAGGATACACCCCGGAACAACATTGGGTATCGATCGCGCGATTTTGGAAAAGTTCAACGACCTTGGGGTAATTGTGACAAGAGAGGCACCGGCCATGTTTATACCGTAGTGAATTTGAGCAGCGGCCCGAAATTAATAGTGATTTTCTCGTGAACTCTTGTGATTCTCGCCGCGTGTTTCGAGGTTCATTCGCGTTGACAGGCGACCTTACAAAATGGAGTCCAGCGAGAGGGGTAAGTTCATAGATTAAACATAAAAACCCTTTCAATATTGAGCTCTGACACAAATCGCGGCTGGGGGCAATGGCAGTGTCAGGGTCGAAACGGAACTAGTTCAGTGACCGCATTCGCGCAATCTTCCACGCGTTTTCCTGTGTGAATCCACGAAAATCGAAGCATCCTCTGATCGTCATGCATGTCCGAATAAAAAATCTTGAGTTGCTTGACATAATTCTCCGAGTTTCACACTCTCGCCGAAATCTATGTCACGCAGCTCACTTTTGCCCATGACTGTACGCTCTCTGCTTGTCCGCTCCCTTGCTGCTCATTCCTTCGCACACGTTAGTATATCTCAATTTACCGCCTCTTTTGCACGTGTCCCGCACGTATAACTTATGCCGCCTTATGTTTTCAAACAAACTAACCGGCAGCCAAAAGATTTTCACAGAGAATCCCCAGAAATTATGATGAGTACCAAAGGCCCTTGCAACAAGGGATCCTACGATATCCAAGTGCTACAGCCATTACAAAGTTATTTTAATTAACCTCAAACTCTGCATCGATAAATCCCAATTCGATCGTTATAAGATTATCTTCTGCATTGATTTTATACTCTGCTTATCGACCCTTTTGACTTGACAGGGCACGTGAGACCTTCTCTGCGTACTGTACACATGTTGTATAGTGGCGACACCTGTCGCCTACTGCTGGCCTACCTCAAGCTTCCGTGAATTATGCATCCCTTGTGAATCACCCCTAATGTTCACCCTTACTCCCTTACTCCCTTACTTCGCCTCAATAGACGTAGGGCGAGTGGTATTCAGTGTTTGACTAATTTGCAAATTAGCAGATTCATTGTCAATTAAATTTTTAGCTCGCCATTATTTGCATTGTACGTAACAACGAGGAGTAATGAGATTGCTCTTTTCTTTTAGAAAAGAACAAAAGAACGATGAAGCGTGGAGTCGGTTGTTATTCATTGCCAGAAGAAAAGAGTATTGGGAAACTGCATGGGAAAAAACGAAGAAACAAAAAAGTAATTGTAAATAGGATTTTATACTTATGGACTCCTGTCATTCGCATACTTCTGATGCCCATGGAAGAGACATTACAGAGTCTTGTTTATTGATGCGAGAGAAACGTGAGTTCCTCTCAAATGTTTTTAACCAGTTACTTTGAATCTTAGATAATGAGGAGTGTCAGAACGTAACGTCAAGGACAGGCGATAGTCAACAAGTTACATGTATCTATTACTAATGCATTTACTATATATTATATATAATTTAATAAAAGTTGAATTGCCCATCGACACGCCAAGATCTAGTCGTGATTTCGTTGGGCTTGTTAGCTTCACTGTAATAATTCAAATCAAGCGCTTCTTGCGGTTTTAAAATTACTGCGAATAGTTAAGATCATTTATTCTGTCAGAATCATTCTTCGTTATTCAACGTCCAAACTTACAATGGCTCTGTCATATTCGTTTTTTATCCCTGCATTTTTCTAGCATAAGAACCGTGACGTGACATTTTCAGAGTTAGGAGATGTGTCCTGTATTTTTTACCACTGTCATTAAGTGCAGTAAATTTTTTTTCTTTTAGTATTTGCCAGTTTATCCAGTCAAGTCAGGATACCTTGGATCAGAATATTCTACATTCTTGTGTCCACTTCTTCTGTTCTACCAGCAACACTATCTTTGAAAATAATCGAAACTACGCGCCCACCGATTGGCGTTCAAAGAAGAGTACTAAATCCACAATGAAATAGAGAATGGGATAAACTAATGGACGAATGAATTAGAATGAAGTTTAGGCCTTAAAATAGAGCTAATGTTGCTATCCAAGCTCACCGTTTATTCTGTAGGACAATATCATATCCGCAATTGTAAATTTCACGAAAATTCTGCCCCCATGCGTTTTCTAATCCACCCACCATATTTTATTTCTCATCCTTAATCACTGCACCTGGCTCCACCCTCGATCCTTTGTTTTTTAACCTTTTTGTCACGCTTCCTTTTGCCCCTCTTTCTCGTTATATAAGTCCAAGGACGTGGCGCACGCTATTCTATCCTCTACGTTCACGGCAGCTCAGGATAATATATATATGTATATCTAGTAGCTGTGCTCTGCCATGATATACAACACGCTATACCACATTCCAGCTATACCGCGTTCGTGCTTTTCGTTCTAATGTTGATCACCGTGGCAAACTGTAGATCAAACCAGTTTCATCGAACGGCGATCGATCATTTGGATCTGTTGTTAATGTTTGATATAAATTTAGCCTTGATATTTATCTCTTATTCTCACACCTCTCTCTCTTTCTCTTTTACTTAAAATTCCTTTCTTATTATCTGCCATTAGCTCTCGCTCTGTCAAGGCAACCTCGGAATTCGCATGTGCAGCCTCCTGGCAATTTTTCAAAAATCCTCGATTCAAAGGTCCACCAGTATAAACTGTCAGTAAACCTGAAATCCCACGTGGCTTTGTTATTCAATGTCAACGATACTGTCAGACAGCACGGTTACGGTTAGTCATTAAAATTTATCTGACACCCACCCTACCCCAGAATGACGTTCAGACGTAATTTTGAGTTTCGATACTATTTTCAAAATCACTCGCGTTCCGCGTCCTGACCTTTCTTATCGTTTTCTTAAAATAGAAATCAAGTCTCGCAGACCTGTCTTCATTATTTTTCATTTGCCTCTCTCTCTCTCCCTCCAAGCAAGTCCACCCTCACCTGGTCCCTGTTCAACTCGAAACCCGGGAACTCGACCAAAAGGTTAGCGCTCGACACTCGTCCTTGGCTCGTCTCCATTGCTGAATTCGTTCCTCGTTGCCAATTATAATATCTCGCCATTGCCAAACTTTTTTTTTAAACAAGAGAAGTACGTGCACTCATTACAAATTTGCGCGGTCAAATTAATATCACCCAAGAGTTGGGAGGTGAATTTAATTTGAATAAAATTGTTAGAATTTCAAATTTTCCCGCCACTTAAAAAATCCATTCGTCCTTGTCCTTACGCCATACGAATATCCTGAGGCTACACTGTCCATTGGCTCGTCTCCACGATACACCTTTTCCTCTTATTAATTACCCGACGCAACACCTAGTCCCATTGTTATGCAATCTTAATCACGCATTGTCATATACGTTCCCACGGAGCGAGTTCACGTCACGAACCCACTCGCCCATTGCCAATGAGTATCCAAGATCGTTTCCTCGATGCTCTCTCGTAACATTTTTTTTTACTTATAAAGAGGTAAACATCAGCGCGGAAGCATAATCGCCTCAGGTATAACAGAAGATATATTTATGCGTACGTTGCGCTTGCGACTCCTCGCTCTGGGATCGATATTATTGATTACGTACTTTCATTTGATATACTGCCGCCAAGCTGTGACGACGTGGTAACTGCGCAACGGCGCTTCGATTTAAAACGAATCTCGAGCCGAACCGTTTTATTATTATTAGGAAGCCGCGCCATTCTTCGGCACTTCTCCTCGCTCAATGACATATTCTAACGAGACTTTCGGTAGCGGCTTGAATATTCTTTTTTCATTTCTTATTTTCCTTTGCTCTTACTCACTTTACGTGCGACCAATCTTTCACGTGTCTCTCGAAACTTGGCACGCACCCATCGAAATTCCGCTGTGACTCATAAATCCTACCTTCGCAGTCCGCGGTGTCGTTTTCCCGATTAAACATTAATGGCCGGTTGCGCTTACTTTAAGGAGCCGTTATCGAGAACGAATTTCGAGGCAGTTTCCAACGCGCGTTATAGTCGCCGGTGAATAATCAACGATTTCGTAATTCGAGGTATTTTTGTTTCCAACGAACTTCGCATATAGCGTGTGTATGTATATTGTAACGTTGCGCAGCTGCGTAACAAAGTGTAGCACGGGGTACATGACCAGCGCAAATTACGAACGATCAAACCTGATAACGTCGTGCCACTGATAAGGACTCTATTACGTACAGATAATCGATAAGGGGTACGCGTCAATATTTACATAGAAACTCGTGTCGTTTATACGGCATAAATAACCCATTGTTTTTCATCCTTTTTATTTATCTTCCATGGGACATTCCCGATGGCGGATTGCACTGCTGGCAATTAATAATGTATAATCTCCTGTCTTCTCCTTTCCCCGCCGCTCCGCCCACGTGACCTTCCCGTCGTTACGGAACTACGCGAATTAATTTGAACACGTATGTTGAATCGCCGGACTGCGTCGTCTCTCTCTCTGAATTTTTTCAAATTCCAAAGTCTCGTAAAACCTTATCTCTCTCGTGGTGTCTTCCGATGTCGATGCAAGTATTCTTTCGTGTATTTAGATTCCTCTTAGGTATACCACCAGATCCCGTTTTATAGCTTGGATTTGCATGTGCGCGAGAGCGCTGCGCATGCAGATTGTATTACGCAACGATTTATTATTGTTGTCCTCGTCAAGGACGCCGCAGACTCTGCCCCGCAAAGTTTCATGCCGGGTACGCGTCGCGACGCGTAATTACTTATCGAGACGTCGTATCGTTCCTCGTTTGGTTTTTCGATCCTCCAAGATCGCCGGGAGAACCTGCGCTGAGAATCGGTAGTAATTCAAGATGGCCGACTTTGAAAATTTGAATCGATCGGTCCGTTAGGCGTTTGGCGTTGCCCTTCCGATAAGCTAGGGATCTTCGTTACCGACCGCGAATCGTCCTTATTTATCGTTGCGTACGCCGTACGGCTCGGCCAATAGGGAAATTCCGTAGGTTACGGATAACTCGGGCTCGAGAGGCCAGACAGTATAAATAAATGTAAATGGACTTATGGCAGTTTCCTATACGGACTGCGTTAAGGTGATATCACAAGCAACCGACAGAGACGAATGTTGTCTGTTGGCGATAGCTGTTATTGGAGTGTCGCCTTATCTTTCGGAGCTTTCGACTTGTGTTTTTCTTCTCCGCTCTCTTATGTTATTCAGTTGCGAGTTTAACGTATCAGGGCGGTATACGCATCGATCGCGGGGTGCTCGGTGTCGCTCGAAAAGTTTCGGCGACAACGCTGGCTCTCCTGGGCGAGGCGACGGCTTTACGGAGGTTGGCGGGGGTGCGAGCCTGGGGCTCCTGGGGTGGGGAGCAGAGTGCATTCTGCAGACAGAGCTCGTGCAATTGGCTGGAAGGTGCATCCAGTGGGGCGAACTCTCTCTCTGTGTGTTTCTGTACATATATATAGGTCAATGTCAGGACACTCCCGTGCAGTTTAGCATGACTCACCTACTGACCCAGTTCTCACTCGAAGCGCCCCATGCGCGACACCCTCGTTTCACGGCCCTGTCTTACCCGGTCACGGTTTGTCCTCAGTGCCACTTCAGGTACAAGGGGATGCTCTTCCGTACCACCCGGAGAATCTCTGACTCTCGCGATCAGTCCATTGGTTATGTGTCCCGAATTCTTTATGAATTAATTTTTTAAAGCTTTTTTTGCGAGACGATCGAACGAGAAGCTTTCGTAAATTTAATATTTTGACAGGACGAAATTCTCATCGAAGTTCCGCCCGTATGCGCGGATCGTTAATTTTAATTGAAATTCCATACGACGCTGTCTCGTAGGACGCCATTCCGGCACGCTAATTCTCAGAGCGCGATAAAGCCACACGAAAGCGTGTTACTTGGAAACGATCGTCAGGCTCCAGACGATACGAGGTCGCGCGGGGTCATTCGAAAGCCCAGGGTTTCCCGAGGGTCTCTTACCTACACGAGACTGCCGCGAGGACCCGGATCGATCCGGCAGCTCCCGGTGTGAACACACCCGGTTCCTTATTCCTCTTCTTTGTATTTTTCTCTCGTTCCCCGATGACTCTCGTGCAACCACCTACGATTTTTACGTCCAATCCTGCCGCCCCTCCCTCCACCGACCCCTGACCCATAAGGCAACGATATAACGGGAAATGGATAATGTGAACCCTCGATCATTCGGGATCTGAAAATAATCCTGGAATCGGAAAGATTCCCCTTGGATTAAAGAAAATCGAGCGTCCCGATGAGTCTTAGATTTTATTTATTTATTTTTTTTTTCCTAACGTTAAACCCCCTGCTCGCAAGTGACAGATTTTTTTTTTCACTGCCAACCCTGACTCTTTTTTTTCGGATTGTCTTTCTGATATTTTCAAGCGGATTTGGTTCTTTTTTCTTAATTTTTACAAGTCACACGGTATCCGCATTTTTGTTGTGTCGCGCTTCGGGCGGACTCACAATCGATTGGTCCGAGCGTTAGAATTGCATTCGTTACAGTTCCATTGTGTACGGATATAATGGATCGTCGATCTTGGCGTTGTGCGTACTCCTTGCTTTTGTTTTGCTTATTGGCTCTACACGCTATTGATTGAAATTACGTCGCTCGCGGTTTGGCTTGCAGTTTCCTTTTTTTACTTTTATGCTACCTCAGGGAATCTTGTTTATTGCGACGGACTGCGACCGTGTAGAAAGATTCGCTCGTTAGAGACTCGCTCGTAAAATTCGGTTTTATTTAGCAAAAAACGTTCCTCTGTATCTCCCCTTCGCCTCCTCCCCCATCAGCATCACGGAAACTTTAGCAGCGATTAGCTTCTGTGCTTTATCTATCGTCGGCTTGGTTTCTCTTGTACGTACGCAGTCCCCTTGATTATACACTCGGAACGGCTCGTATGTGTCACGAGTCTGCGCATGCGCAACGCGAGGGTTAACCGGGGAAGCGAAATGCATTCGATGGCGGCAACTTTTAATTATCTGCTAAATGTCAAGGTCCTCGAGGTAACTGACAGCCGCACCACTAGTGGTTGGTATTTTTTTTTTACTTTTTTCTTTACCAGATTCCTTTTCATTGCGACGATTGTCGCAGGATCGTCGCATGGAAATTGACGCGTTTCAGATTTATCAGGACGATACGTTTTTCTTGGTGGAATGTTGGTGGGGGTTTTCAATGTAATTTTTGTGGTCGGTTCTGTAAATAAATGTTATTTCTTACTCAACTCTGTTGCTTTAATAATTTCTTTTTGCTTTTTGTTTCAGGTGAGCCTTTCAACTTTCATTCGTCCTCTTTATTCCAGCTGAATGGCTGCCGTCTTATCACGGCCACTGATTACGGACCAACGGTATCAGCAAAACCCGTAAGGAATTAGGGAGAACGATTATCGCTTTAACCCGAAGTTGGCTGCGGGTGGTGCATTACGCGAAGTTGGTCAAGGTCTCGCGACGTCAGCGCCGTCGAGAGCTTGCGCGACTTCGGGGAACCAATAATCCAGCAGCTACCCCGTCGCTGCAACATCAGCCCCCCTAGGAACATACATAGATATCCTAGACGCTGAGCGTCGCGACGCCCTGGCGCTTTTACTTGGACAATGGTCCGTCTCGTACTATAATTTGACGATAAATCGAACCGTGCCTCTCTGTTTTATTTATTTATTGTCGCTCTCGTGTCGCGGACCTTATGCTTGGTTTGCACGTTGTCTTGATGTAAATTTGCATTTTTGTTCCTGAACTTGCAGGGAATTTCTTAATCGAGCTTCGATAAGTGTCCGATAGGGGGTAATTTTTTTTTGGTTACATTATATGATTTCAGTAAACTTAAATCTTCGTTAAGTTAGGTTATTATATTTTATCACCCTAATGGGAAAATTCTGTTTAAATTGTCTGCATTTATATACAGTCGCTCTCGTGTGCATATGTAAATATGGATACTTGCTTAAGGTTATCATATATTTATTATGCAACTTGGTACATCTGTACACTCGTTGCAGCCATCATCAATCAGAACGGAACTACCCCAGGGTATGGACTCGGCTAAACTTGACTCGCGACCTTCACCTCGCGTGCACGTGGCTGCAGGTTAGCGTCGCGACGCCGAATAACGCGGACGAGGCTACAATTAGCAATCGATAAAGCTCATTTTCGCTAATTCAGCCCCACCCTATCCCCTCCCTTTCTGTGTAACTGACAACAGGCACTATTTTGCATGGTCACGTATGGGTTCATGCGTGACGTCATGCTTGCCAAAGTAGGGTCCTTGGGATCGATTGGGACACCTGTAATTTTGCACTGGACGAGGCGGAAGATGAATTTTTCTAAAATCACATTCCCTACGTGATATTACGAGGGGGGGGTACCAGGAGGCTTTCACGACCCAAGAAATTTCGTAACGTCGGTAATGCGCCGAACTCTGTCGGTAAGGCAGATTATGAAGAAATTTCTCAAGAATTTTTTTCTCCTGGGACGTCGACTAAGTACCTTTTGCCGTGTATAAAAAATAGTATCGAACTGTAAAAATAATTTCGACCGTGTCATCTTGACATACATGCAATTTTTTCGCTAGATTTTCACGACGGAGACATTTTTCAAACTTTTCAATCCCCATTACGATTATCGAATTTGTGACAAGCGTCGTGCAGAGGATCGACCAGGAGGATCAAAATAGTCCCTAGGGAACGAAGTTCACGTACACTCCAAGAGGTAAGAGGTGTATGCAGGCATCGATCGTCCTTAGGAGTGGCGCCCGAGCAGGAACACGAAGATGAACCTGGAGAGGTGGATCATTCAAGGACAAAGGAAACCATCGCGTGCGCAACGACGATAATATCCCGTCTGCGTAAATCGTAGATCCCGAAGGAGCAGCCAGGCTGCTACCGAGGTTATAAAAGGATCTGCAAGTCCTGGAGTCCTGACCACCTGTCATTCGTATCCTTGATCCTTATTTTCTACTTTTTGTACCCTAGTCCAGCACGGGTGCCGGATCTTGGACTTGTTTATTTTTATAAAAAAAATCGAGCGTTCAAGTCGTTGGACAAAAAAATGCAAAATTTTGTATTTTCACTTTAAGCGATTCGAAGTCCACGCACCTTTTTTTTCATACCGTCGGCACCGTAGGAATTCGCGTTACCGACCGAGCCAACCGTCGACGTCTACCTTACACGTGTTCTTCCTCCCTTTTGTTCTATCCAGTGTCTAACGGTCTCGTTACCCTATAGTCAGCCAGTCAGCCTGGCCCAGTCTCCTCGGGTTCCTTATTAGCAGGCAAAGGGAACGATTGACCGTCGAAAATATTTTAAGCTTTCATACAGCGAACAATGGCGGGTCTGATTGCTTCTCGATGCTTTAGAATTAGGAGACGATTCTTTGTCTGCTGTTTTTTTTTCTTCCTCTTTTTTCTCTTATTGTGCACCTAAAACGCAGCTGTACCTTCGCTACTCGGCTACTACATTTTCATGGTCGTCTATGCCTGCCCTACTTCCTTCCTTCCGTCTTCGTTGCACTACGGGCCCTTTTCTATTTCCACCCCGGCTTCCCCCCTCATCGCCACCCCTCCTTACGGCTTCTTCTTCGTCGTCGCTGGCGTCTGGGTTACTCGCTTCCGGTTGTTCTGTGAATTCTGGCTTTTTTTTTTCTTTTTCACTTCACAGTCAGACGTTAATTAACATTTTTGGTACGCGATGCTCCGGGTCTGTTTTTCTTGAATTGATATTTTTTTTTTCATACCACTACTCGATGACGCTTCTCTGTTTCCGGAAGTCTTTCCCTTCGTTGGTATCCCATCAGAACATATCGTGAACTTCCGGTGTCCCTTCTATCGCCCACTTCCTCTCCTCCCTCCCACCCCCACGTCTTCTCCCTATCGCTGCTCTTCGTTCCCTCTTCCCTCTCCTCCCATATCACAGACCTATACGTCCCTCTCTCTTTATCACTCCCAGCCACTGTCTCCCTCTTCGTCTCCACATCGTTCAGGATCCACCAGTCCTAAAACTCCCAGCTCGCGTCTCATCCGGGGGAGAAACCAGTTCCGGCGAAGAATGTAAACGGAATATCGCCAAGTCCTGTTAACCTTTTCTCGTCCTACCCGCTGCGCCCGCAAAAACCAGATGCAGCCAGTATACATATATATACATACACAAAATATGCGCACCAGAGACTCCTTCGCTGTAAGGCCCAACTTTGTAAGGCCCAAGTCTGTATCGGAATACACGATTCCGTCGATGCAATTTTATAAAGAAAAAAAAAAAAAGAGTTCTCCAGACATCCTTGTACAGTCCGCACAAAAAAAGGAACATCCTACCAGTCAATGGGTTTTGACGAATGTATTTTGTCTCCAATTTTTTTTTTCCGTGACTTTTCTAATTTCAATTTAATTAATGCGGGTCCCCCGTCCTTTTCCCTGCCGCTAGTCCCCGTCAGGGATCTCTTTGAGAATATTTGTGTACCACGCCACAGATCCTCACGTGTATTCCAGTCGGTAGTAGTCCGGGCTCGCGCGCAGTGTGGCAAAGTCTCTGCTGTCGACGGAGTAGGCGGCTAACCTTGACAACCACACGCAAGACCCGGCAGCCCGGTGCTATACTCTATACAGTAGGTACGTACTATATAACGCGCAGGCTAGTGGTTACCGGTGATTGTGTGTTCGCCATGAAGGTGGGGGGGGGGGGTGAGTAGTTGGAGGGGGGAGAGTGGGAGCACATGGCTGGCTGGCATATGGGCCAAACACTGGCCGGCCGGCGGACTGCAAAAACCTCGATACTTCCTCGAAGATAGGCTGCGCGAGGGAAAGAAAAATATACAGGGTGTCCCAAGAGTAGGACGGCAGGACCCAAACATGACGCTGTGCAATCCTGACGGCTGGATCCACGAAGTTCCGAATTCTGGGTGTATACGGAGTGACTAGTATTTTTTTTTTAATTCAAAAAAACGTCACATGTTTGACAGGGGTGCGCGATGGTTCGATCGACTTTTTGAAAACGGAGGAAGGAAATTGCGTCATCGTTCTCGAGGAGTAAGGCTAGTACGTAATTTTGCCGCGGCACTCTGCGCCATCCTCCGTCTCGGGTGGCGGCGGGGGGGGGTCTGTAGGGTCCGCTTCAAGGTGCGTTTCCACGAAGCGATAAGATCCCGCGAAATTCTTCCACAATCACCCTATAAAATGGCAAAGGCGATTCGCGGCAACACTTGTTTGCATTGGCGAACGGCCGATACTCGGCCGCAAACAGTCTTATCGATGGCTGCGCCGTATTACGAATAACAGGGCAGAAGGAGTTTAATGCAACTTACGAAGCGAAGTGCGCAGTTGTTTGCGTACGACGTTCGTTCGTCTGACGCGAGAGGGAAGACACGGGTACCTGGGAGTTCGTTGTTTTGTTATGGGTCGACGGCTACCGGATTATACGGGTAGGTAGGTCGTCATGGTATTCAAATTTTGCCGCTCTTTATTCGTATTGTCGAATCGTATTCGGAGATGCGTATGTACGCGGGATTCAACGAAATTTCAGGAAGCTTCGGTATATTCGCTTCCGCAAGCGTCGCTCGAGTTTCTAAGCTATTCCAATTTTCACCCCGACGTAGCCTTGACGTAGTCACGAGCGTCGTGAGCGGGTCGGGTCGGCATTGGAAAACACGGCATTGTACGAGTGTGTGAGAGAGAGAGAGACTCCCCCCCCCCCCCATTTTGACCGTGCACTAGAACTTGACTCCTAAGCTCAAGCGCAAGCTCGATGCGTCTCCCATCCCTTTCATCCCCACTACGACCACCCGATGGTTCTACGACGCCTTACTCACCGGGCGGGTCTTTGCTGCACTCTCCCCACTGGGCGTCCTCTGCTCTCTTTCTCTCTCTCTCTCTCTCTCTCTCTCTCTCTCTCTCTCTCTCTCTCTCTCTCTCTCTTTACGTTTCGCGCTCTGTCGCTCTCGCTCTCTGCGCACTATCTGACTCGTTTCGCGCTCTCTCTCTCTCTCTGGCCGCGCTCACATGCAGCGCCGTCGCCGGCCGGCGATCACTCAGTCGCCTTTAGCGCCGTGCAACGCAGTCACTCAGTCAGTCGGTGAGTGGAGTCGGTCTACAGGTAATTCTCGCGTATTTAATCGCGTACACGCGCACCTAGCGTCGCGACGCCAGCACCCCGAAGAGGAATCAACGTACGGTTTATGAGATTTTTTTCGAAGTTTAATGGTGTTATCATCGTGTACACGTCGAATTTTGGTTTTTATCTTTTGGCCAAAAATAACAGAAGCGAATCGACGTCTGAGGGTTACATTCGGAATTTTGGGGTTTGTCTGTGTGTTGAGCTTTAGTTTCTTTTTTTCTTCTGGTTTTTAACTCCGATCCGGATTGTGCATCTCTCGGCTGTGTCTGACCTTCGCGGCTCTTACTACTCGTGCTTCTTTAATAGAACTTATCTGCTTCCCGCGATGGAATTTAATTCTTGTACGGAATCATCTTTAACGTTTTATTATCCTTAGGGTTACTGCTGAGCTGTACTCGAGTCGCTCTTGTGGATTTCATTGGAGTACGTGCTATCCGATTGCCGCTTTATTCAAATCTCCCGCCGTTCAGTGCTCGACGCGCTCTTACGTGGCTACTTGGAATTCAATCGTGAGCTTCCTGATTTTAATTCGTGACAAATAATTTTTGCGAATTTTTTTTTTAGGTTTTGTCGATTTGTCACTTTTTGGGGAATTTTTTTTAATCTCCGCCGTCGCTTCATTCAAACTCACCTGCACTCTCTTACCCCGTGCTCTTGAACTCCCGCGGTATTCGAGGCTCCGTCTGACCCCGACGTCGACTTTACTACTGCGTCGTGCATGCATACATTTTTCTGATAACTTTTTTTTTTCTACTGCCATTTACCACCACGTAACAACGTCACTCGTGGAAACGACGCTTTACGCGACGCTCGTTCGCCTTACGCAATCCGCGTCTCCTTAATTGCTTCTGCATAGGAGCGTCGCGACGGCCATTGCAAGCGTGTTTAAAGGACGAGTGAATTTTTTTTCTTCTTTCTTGCGACGCTTGTCGCATCGGTACGTCATAGTCGCAAAGTGGTTACGCGACGTCGCGACGACGTTCACACGGTTCAACGACCAGGGTAGGGGCTGATTTTATAGAAATTCGACAGTTTCGGTAACGAAACTTTTTTTACGGCTAAAGATATTTGGGAAATTCGGCAGCAAGTAGTTACGGACTTTATGAGACAGACAGGCTCACGATGGCAGTCAGACTGTCTGCCCAACCGATGCCAACTTTAAGGCTAGTTCACAGTGCGCATGCCGTCGAATAATCTCGAGGCCGGTGGAAAACTATTTCTCGCGACACAGAAACGACGTCGGGAGACGTCGCGACGCTTCCTCGCTTGCATCGGACGATGTCGTTAAACTGCGGCCGACCCCCCCTCAATCCTCCCCCCCACAATCATTGAAACCCCCCTCAATCCCCCCACAGTCATTGGGACCCCCGACACTCGAGTTGCGACGTTAAACGTCAACTTTCCGTGGTAACGCTTCGCGTTGTCGTTTATGGCGGGAAATTTGAATTTTTATTTTTAAATTCGTACCTACCCAGTGCGGATATCGTTGCTGGCACGATTATTAATTTACATTCGGCGTTACAAATCCTTTTGAAATACTCTGTACTCTCACGTAATTACCCGATAATCGTACTTTGAATAGCGTTAATCGATTGTTAATAAAAAAATTGTTATTGCCAATAAAAAATTTTTATTCGATACGGTTAGAATCGCGGGTTCCAAGGCTCGTCGGTACTGTGATTATTCTAGTCCAGTTACAGCCGTCTGCTTCTTCTCAGCTGACTTCCAATACGCTATAACGTTTACGGTGATATCGTTTGATCGATCGATCAATCGATCGATCAATCGATCGCGACTACTCGCCTTTACACAGCCATAACTTAATCTTGATTTCTTCGATGCTGCAATTTTCCTTAACAGTTACTTTTCGTGCGGCGCTCCGTCGGAGTAGCATTTATTATCAGTACCGAAATTTTGGCTTTAAGAATTTTTTTTAGTGCGAAAATGATCATTTTTTGAATACAATATTGGCGTTGAAAATTTTCTTTGGGGTCGTTAAGCACGTTTATTAATTTTCCAAAATATGCAGTTTTTTGGTCCTTTCTAGTTGTAACAAAATCATAAAATCTTTCTTCGTACGAACTTTGAATACCACAGTATTCACTTGCAGTGCTGACAATAGAATCGTTCTTCTTCGGGCCAAAGTTGGTAACAGGTGTTCGGGATGAAAAGTTTGCACGCGATTCTCCCTGTGGACTGGGCTGCATTATTGCATCCGTCGAATTACGTAAACATTGTTTTCCCTCGAGGCTCCCGACACGGTGCCGGCAATTGCACCGAGAATGCAAGATAGTCACGGGCCAAAAATAGAACGCGTCGGCGTCGCCGTCGGGTTACATGAAATCCGCGACCTCCCGTCGTCTCGAGCGTCGAGCGCGATGAGGATTCGCCAAAAAAATTTGCACGTGACCTTCGAGCGACAATTGCGTAAATCTTCGTAAGATTTTATTGGCATTGCAGGATGTTTTTTTTTGGGAATTTTTTTTTCAAAATTCTAAATTCCCGTCTCGACGCCAATTACACACTGGTAGCGAATTTCATCGAGGCTTGGAGATACGGCTTTACTCCTACGATAATATTTTATCGCTTTTTTTTTTCTGCCGGAAGATTTCGCGGTAAACCGCGACGCGCACTGGCCACGTGATTCTTGGAGGTTAAAGAGCTTCCTGCGAAAATGGCAATATGGCCGCCGTCCTATTATCGCTGATTGTTACCGACCTCATTTTTTTTTTTGCAAAATCGTAAAGACGCCACACGCATATATTGAATCTACTTGCGAACTAGCCATAATTTTTTTTTTGGACAAAATCGTGATTCGGATCGCGTAAACTTTGTTTTTCGATTTGGATCGGTGAAAATTGAAATTTAAAATTGTCATAGCGACAATTCTTCTTCCTTTGATTCACTCTCGTTCGTTCTGCTCGTGAGTCATTTTTTTTGCGGTCGACAGAAAAACTACTTTTGTCGCTCACTATTCCGAAGGAGACGAGGGTTGCGCATAGTGTCGTTACATGAAAAGGAGCCAAGTGTCCCGTATCGCGTGCATTAACATATACGACCACAAGGCTAGACGAATATATCACGTTGCTCGAGTCTGCTTGAAATTCAAGTGCCGATATAAATTTCTTTTTCTTCGCCGTTCACCTCCCCGCCCCTCCTCTTTCTCCTGCTGCACCTTGTCCGGCCATCTTCTGTTTCCTTGGGTCTGAAATGGGGAATGATTGCGAAGGGATAGAACCACCTTTACCTCGAGTGGGATTTTTCATCTCCCAAAACCCTTACGGTCATCGTCCGACATTGAACTTTGACACTGGATAGATTTTCCTGGCTAAAGCAGAGCCCGACCCTTCCAGGGCCGGCATAGCCAAAAATTAGGGGGGGGGGGTTCTTTTGACGTTTAAAATTTACAGATATACCAAAAAACCGTCTTAGGTACAGTTTTTGAATATCCTTCAAAATTCAAAATGGTTCGGATCGGTTAAAAAAATTAATTATTTCGTAAAAAATCGATTAATCGAATCGCGCTATGAAAATTTCAACCTAATTTTCTTGCATCCTCAGTTACTTCCGGTAATTTTGTTATTTCGACTTTGAATCCAAAAAGAAAGTAACACGTGCTCGCCCGATGCAATCAGTGCTCTCCCTTTTCTCTCTTCTCACTTTCTTCAGTGGAATTCTCAGGGCGCGAGAGTGACTCTCCGCCTGCGTAAAGAGAGCAGAGCGAAGCAGAGCAAAAGAGCCGAGGGCCCCCATAGTGGGAGCGAAGGGGAGATACAGCCGAGAGAGAGGGGAAGAGAGACGACAGACATTGGGATGGCGAAAGAAAGAGAGAGAGAGAGATAGAGAGTGTCAGTTCAAGGTTGACAGGGCTTTTACATTGCTCTGGCCGCAATCCGTGCAACGCAATAAAAATGAACGGGCCACGTTTACAACCGTGACTAATTAGCGACATAGGGATCGCCGGTTGACAGTCGCGAGAATACCGCCTCCCCACCCTTAAGCTCTATTTTCACTGCAAGCTTCTCCCGATGAAAATACCTCCAATCCACTGTTGATCCACCATTTTCTTTTTCTCTCTTATCGCACCATTCGTTCCTCCACTACCCGACGGCCTTTCAACGCAGCGACAGTCCGGCCAATAGTAAAGACGGTCGCCCGCGCGCACCTAACCTAAAAGTCACGCTTAACATCGATAATCGATGCTGTATATTTTTCTATGTCGATAAGTTTCGAGCGGAGATTTAAAAAACATTCTTTCGTACCTCCTAACCTCAAATTTTCATTCTTAGATAACGACGTCGACCGTTTACGTAAATTCGCGTCGCCGTAAGTCACCTGCGAAATTGTTACCTGCAAACAAGTCCCGTCTCGGTCCGAAGGCGGATACGCAATGGCGACGATGATCGATCTTCTCGAGTATCGCGATTGTTGTCACACGTGAACGCTCGACGCGACTAGTTGCTGCTTTCACGTCGATCCTCCATGCTGCATTGAACGGCAGTGAACTTCGGCGGAGGGTGAATGGTGATAACGTGTAGTGTCGAAAGGTGTCCGTAAGAGCTGTGGTCGAAAAGTGTGACTCAGTTGAGAAGAAGTGACCTTGAGGAGGGATTATCCAGGCAAAATGATGAAGAAGGAGAAGCCGATGATGTCGGTTACTGCCATCATCCAAGGCACCCAGGCACAACACTGGGCACGTGGGAATACCTGTATGTATACAATAACCATAGCATATAAATCTGACAGATTATCTGATCTGCCGCCATTTTCATTGCCCAAAATTTCCACGAACTTTATCGATTCGATATCGCGACCTTAGCTGGGCCGTCACGTGATATCGGTCTTGGGGTATTGAAATTTGTATCGGGTCCTCTGCCTTCGAATTTTCGATTTTCCTATGTCTGCCGTGAGTGCGAGAGAGTGAGACTCATGGGGGTTTACGCGCGTCAGAGAAGGACAGACGTACCTGTGGTAAAAATGCGTAGATTCTTCTGTAGATAAATTTTGAAAAAAATTTTTTTTAATAACACTACAAACCGTTTCCGTCAAATTTTCAATTTTCCGCGAATTTACGCAAAACAGACTTTTCCTGCAATTTTTTTTTTTTACATCCATAACCCAAGGAACCATTTTCGGTCTTATATCATACGTGGCACTTATGTACGTATATTATCCATGGGTTACGCAGAGTATAGAACAGCGTGAGATCCGCTTGAATAAATGTTGCCGCTATACGTGCAACTCTCGCCGTTTAAAACTTCACTTCTTAACCGATGAAATATCGACGGCAAAAAAAAAAAGAAGAAGAAGCGAAAGGATAAGGCGATAAACCTGGCGAACTTATGTCCTGTCACCTTAACAGACATTCTCATAGGATTCCGGTTAAGCCACGTTGTTATTACTTATTCTGAAATTGTTGGGCTACCGTGTATAAGGTATATGACTACCGGTATATATATATATCTCGTAGAGTATCTATGATGTGTACTGGATGCAGTCCTCACGCTACGTAATTAATGTCACATTATGTACGTTGTAATAACATAGGCCAACACGAATGTGACGTGGTAAAGACTGTTGTTTATAGAGACATCCTGTATGTGTGTGTGTATATATATATTGTCGAGTGTCTGGATGTCCGTACGTGCAGATACGAACACGTGTATTAATCCAGGAATAACATGTCATTCGTATTTAGTTTCCTAGCGATGTACTCGATTATTCCAGTTCCGTAAGCATTGCTGTTTTATAGGTTATGAAGAAAATTTGAATTTTCGCGGGGCACTTGAAACTGGGGAAAAAATTTTATTCTTCTTACTTCACGGCGATAAGCTCGATGCTGCTTTGCTGTAGCCACTTGACACGGGCTTCTCCTCGCTGGCAATTAGCATTGTTCGGCGAAGTGTGGAATACAGTCGCGATATTTCGAGAACAATCGTCACCTTTGTGTCGGGACGCTAAGCGTCGCCATCTTGGCTGGGATTTTGGAGAAAATATTTCTCGTTGCAGCGAAACTTTATTCCGCGTCGTTTCGCAGGGTTTTGTTTTCATTGGCGAAATACGTAATCGATATATGCGAAACTTTATTATCGAACGAGAACGACGTCCCGAGAGCAACTTCACGTCGTACTTCGAATTAATACCTAGGGTGAAGGTCGACCGTAGAAATGCGAATGCTCGTCATTTATCAGTTCCCTTGCCTGCAGTTAACCTGTTATCAGTTGCGCCTCGGCTCTTAAGCCGACGAAGGTCAGGCCGCTATAGACGCCTCTATCCGACGTTCGGTCGGTCGGCTTATCGAGCTGCTGCTGCTCCTCTTTCCCGCCGATACGAATTTCAAATTGAACGCTCACGGACGATCTACGAACTTCGTGTTCTACGAATGCATATTGGATACGTTTTTATCGTTATTTTGTATGAAAAGATCGATGGATCTTTGATCGTGACCTTGCGGACGAGCCGCTTTGTTTTCAATGTTATTTCTGGGAATTTAGCCCGACCGCGAACTCACGCTTCTCATTTTCTGTGTTCAGCTGCCATATTTATCATTGACTTCTCTGAAGTTAGCAACGCAACGGAATAATCTCGGCAGCGTGAAGTTCGCCGGGAAACTTTTGTCAGATATTTTTGTATCCTACAGTCATCGAACAATGGGTAGTAATAGAGTAGTAAGGTATGGTAAAACGGGCACCGTTGAAAATAAGCATGACGCTCTGGCTGATCGATGCGGTGATATATCTATTGTTACCAATTAACAGAAGCCAAGGAGCAATGTTAATTAAATAGGCAATGCCTTCTGGTTCTAAATGCTTGCACAGTGGTCAATCGTAAGGAGGCGACCTTGATTCGTGAATTGGGCTTAAAGTCGTGTATTTTAAATCATTGCCTAATTAATTAACGAATTTTAATCGCGTTAGGAACGTGTCAGGGTGACCGCAATTGGATTGACCGTGTCCGAGTGCGATTTATTTTAGTGTCCCTCTCGAGAGGTTAGATTTTTATTTATGTTTCTTAGGGCCGCTATTATCGTGCGTGGAAAACTTTATTTAATTATCACTAAACTGTTTAATGGATAATCGCGGTTCGATCAATCGATTACGTGACAATGCGCGGTACGTGGGAGTTATTCGTTAAAGATTTCGTTCTTGACTGGCCGGACACCCGTTATAGTCTTATGCCAGTTTATTACTGTGCCATAGTTTTTCACGGTCATAGACGCGCGATGGGGTAGAGGAAGAACTGGACGAGGAAAAACAATGGGGTGCTGGGACCCTGTCATCTTGGGACACTTTTATACGTGGCTTGTATAGAAACTTTTCGAGCGAGTCTCTTTACTTGACGATACTAATTTTTTCACGGGTCTTCGTGCACCAAAATAAGGCCGAAATTTGAAAACTTCGAATTTTTGATAAAATGCAGTTTTTAGATTTTTCTTTCGGTACCAATAAAATGCACTGAAGTATTTTGAAATTTTAAAAAGGCTCTTTGCGATACGTCGTATTTATAATGCAGGGGTCCCACGTCACTGTGACTTCTCGCGTACAAGTCGCGTGGGTACCGACAAGGGCCGTTCACATCGTAAAGTAGTGCACGTACTCACGTGCACGACGTAAGCAACGACGCATATAGATTCCTTTCTTTGCCCATGAGAACCGGATTAACGAGTTGGCCGTCGGTTAAGTACGGAAATTTTTCGGAAGTGAAAGCGTCGCTCTGCTTTGTGACGGCTGAGCGCGTAAACTGTGTATATACGTTAAGGCCTCATTTTTTCCAGGGATTTATACACCAAGAAGTTCGTCTCCTTTTACTTCGACAACGGTCTCGCTTCTGTCCCTTGCATTCGCGTCTTTCACTCTCACTCGGTCGAGTTGCGTAACGATGGTATTAAGCAGCGTTCATATCGCGTAACGACAATCTCGGCTTAGCCTAGACCCTCGTTCCGTTCTAATGTCTTTAATGTATTTATGTATAAAGGCCATTCACACCGTCGATGAAATTTGGTGGTCGAGTGCGAGCTTAATTCACGGGGGTCTTATCCTCATGCATTTGAATGTAAATAAGTCCCCTGAAAAAATTTCACTCAACTACGTTTAATGTACGAAACCTTAAGCTCCATTCACAGGACCATTTTTATCCACTCGGACGCATAGTCAGGAGTTCTCTGTGAACTGTGAGATAAGGTATTAGGCGCTCGCTGGCTCTCCACGTAGAGAGCGACGCACAGCCGCAACCTTGGCACCGATGTGAACGAGCCGTGAAGTGCAACTGCTATCGATGTATGTCACGTGTGAGAGCGCATGCCGGGCGATACACATTGGTCGACAACCGCGATTACGTTTTAACGACCGCAACGCCGATTGGCCATTGGCTCAGAATTGTCAGTGCGTATACAATTAGCGGTTATGTGCGCGTGGGACGAAGAGTTTCCACGTTTAACGTAAAATACGAGAAGCCGGTTCCACATCGGGAAAGAATATGGACTCTCGGTAATTGAACTGTCAGAAGCAACGTGGCCAGTTTCACGAGAAGTAAAATGATGGCTTCCTCGTGTCTCTTGCAGGTTTTACCTAGCTTACTTTTTTCGTTTTTCTTTTCTTTAGTTCACTCGTTAAACGAAAGCATTTTCTTCGAGACCCCCCCCCCCCCGTCAACGGTTTCGTTACACTCCGCTCCTCGTGTATACACGACAAAAGCAAAAGTATTTCTTTAACCGTCCTTTTAATTTACTTACTTCTTGAGCCTCGAAACCCCCAGGGCTGTATCTATGTCACTGTTTTTTCACGTCTCCCCGTTCGAGGGGGGCAGTCATAAGGAAAGGAAGGAAGTTTACGTTTATATTTTTTTTTAATTTACTGCTTACGTCACTGACGATCTTTATGACAGGCTGAGTTTCCATGGCTATTCGTATACACTCGTATATCTATACAGACACTGGCACCAATGAATTCTGCCTCGAAGGGGAAATTTCTTTGATATCATTCACACGGCACGCTTTTCCATTGACACTGACGTGCTACTTCTTTCATGAAAATTCGCCCTCAGCTGTCTTTTCTTAGGTGATTCTATGTGTATATATATATTGCAATTTCACGAATACGTCGCCGCTCGCGTAACGCGATAGTACAGACGCCGTCCGGAAAGACGCATTACGCATGCGCGACACGTGTGACTCCCCGTACGGGAATTTCCTGCACGTGTCACGGTGCACAACGTGACCGTGACTAACTTATTCGTTTATTTCACCAGGCCGCATTACGTTCTCATCCAGTAGAGCGAATAATCGTAATCTTTCGTATACGCCACTATTTCGTCTTCGTGTACTACCGGCTTATCCATTCGTTGACTCGTTATGCGGAGGGTCGCCATTTTACGATGAGCCCCGTAGCTGACGGATTATGGCGGGAAATTTAAACTGCTACCAAGGATAATCCACTGCTCTTAAGGAAGGTTAAGGGGCGTTCGCAACAGGCAGTGTATAAATTGTTATTATTTAGTCTTAATAACGAGGTCATTCACCCCACAGTATTATTAACCTTAAAATACTCGATCTTCTGCGCATGCGCGTGCTGCTGCCTGGTCTTGGCGTATTCTTAAGGTGCGTACACAGTACTGATCTGAAAACGTTGTGACGGCACTACTGTATGGGCGATCGTTGCGCTTAAACTATATATATATATATATATATATATATATATTTTTTAAGAAGGGTAGTTTTCAGGACTTTTTGTCTTGAGTATTGGCAGTTTTGAGGACAC
>JARQTI010000004.1:502191-531720 GCA_030142655.1 Trachelus tabidus
CATGAGCTTGCCATTGTGAGTGGCCTGCGTCCTCATAACTACCCCTTGACAAGTTTATATATATATATATATATACATACCCGCAGAAATATCGGCATCGCAGAACGAACGTGCCGATTTACCGAATGACCTTCGACCTCTCCTCACCTTACGTAATTTTCGCGTCTCACTTGGTACCTCCTATCGATTGGGTAGACGCCGAGTGGAGATCGCTCCCGATGAGAAAATATATCTGGCGAGTAGGTCCTTGAGACTGTCAGGAATGACTATCAGGATAATTCGTCATGCCGCACACTTCTTTTCTCGTAGCTGACTTCCGCTTTGTGGTACTCTGGTGACCTATGAAAGCTTGGAGTTTTAGGAACGAATTTCGTAACTTTCTTCATCGTGGGAATAATTTTTTTTTTCTATAAATGATCTTCGTTACGATTTTACGCGTTTACACTAATGCGATTTTTATGTGACGGTAATTTTTTTTTAGGTTATGGTATTTTATCTTTCAGGTCAATGCTATACTTTTCTAGGCTAACGTATCAGGGCCCCTTATTTTATTATGAAAATATTCGCATTGCTAAATTTCGAAAGCACGCGGCAGTCGTTTCTATGTAACGACAGAGCCCGATGCCTATTTCTCACTCGCTTTATTAATTATTCGACGTTGGTACTTCCGCGTTGGCGCGTTCGCTGTTATTATGCTTATTTTTCTTTTTTTTCATGTTGTAATCGTGTAACGTGATCATCGTTAGACGCATCTTTAAATACGTATTACGTATACAAGGCTATCCGGTTTGAGAGGACGATTGTTAGACTTTGACAGCTGTCATCTTATCTTTCCCTCGATTCAGTATCGTTTGACAATTTTTACTTATCGGTGCCAGACGGTCGGCCAAATTCTTTTACATTTATCAGCAAACGAAATTTACCGCTACAGCGAACTCGCGACGCCCGTCGTCGCGACGCACCTGTCCTCCGGCACGATAGCGATACCTACGGCTGCAACCCGATGGGTCACAAGGGCGCGACGGGGAGTTCCCTCGTTTTTCTGCAGCTCGGTTAAATCCTGACCCCTTGACCTTCTCCCGCTGACCCAGGTACCGCGTTGCCCCCTGCACGTGGCACCTTGTTCTATAAAAAGTGCAGCTGCATATAGATCCTCCCCTCCCCCCTCCTCCTCTCCCTGCGCCAGGCTCGCTGCGCATCGGTTCGCAAAGACGAGGCGTTCTTTGTTTTGTACCTTGTTGCCCATCGTTAACCAGTTGCCAATTTTTTCGCCTTTACGAACACAGAAAAATTTATGCTTCTGCTCCCGATGCATACACGGTGCAACGAAAAATTAAATGATGTACGATCTTTATTTTTTTACTAATTTCGATACCTACCTCCCCCCCTCTCTTCGCCACCCCCTTATCTAAGGCTGTATCGAATTTCATTATCTACTCTAATTTTACACAGCTTCCACATGTGCATCTTTCACGCAACTGTCAGTCTCTCTGTTGACAGTTGTCAGAAATTACAGTGTGCCCCGTGAATATAGTCACTATAGTCACTGACGTGACTATATATATATATATACTTACGAAGACTGGACGCGCAGTTGTTTTTTATGACACTACAGCGCTATAAGAACAATAATGATCAACGATGCGACCGATCCGACACTGCAGGTACTGGCTGACGCGGACGAAGTGCAACGGAGAAAGAAAAAAAAAAGAAACTGGTTACTCGGCAACGAAGATCTAAATGTAGATGCACTTGGTCGCGGCGACAGTGACGTATGCAAATATTGTGGTTTGCATGGAACTAAAAGGACTAGCGGATTTAATAAAGGGGAGTGAAAAAATTTTGAAAAAAAAAAAAGAAAATTTAGTCTTGGCAATGCATACGTGCATATGGCGCAGTGCGTTATTTAGATGCACGTAGGTGCATTGTGTCAGGCTTGTCACGCCTTGGTATTTATGTAGTCTTGCTACTACATATGTTTACAAGACTGTGTGTACACGGACGGTACCAGCCTTTGGCGCTCCGGTACTTCAGTGCTCTAGTATTCTCTAATGCAATACGGGAGAGACGGTGCATCGGCATGCGCTGCGTTCACGTGCGTCGTAATGCTGACGACGTTGCACCAGATGCGTACATAGGTATATGGTTACTGGTTGCATTGGGAGTGCATTGCGGGGGGTGGGGCTGATGGGCTTTCGATTTTTAGGGCCCGAAGAATTTTTGTCGATGGACAAAATTGTTTGTATGTCGAGAAAAATTTGGAAAAAGTTTAAAAAATACCGTGCGGATGCTTTAGCCACGTCTGGCGTCGATTTGGTCACGGGGTACGAAACGCTTGTATATGTATATATATGTGCATATTAATGTGTTTATTCTTGATATTTTATATATATAGCTGTGTCCTCGCGTGCACATATGTCACTTGTCATGTGCGTATACTGTATGTTTATATATGCATTTTTTATGCGATAAATGCACAGACGACTAATTTGGGTGACTTATTTAAATTAGTGAAATTTATAGGAATTTTTACCTCACGTGGGAAATTCTTGAGTTTTGGTAGATTGATTAAAGAAAATTGTTCTCCCATTTTGAGGAAAAAATTTGTTGACTCAAACTTAATTACGTAATTGTTATCGCGCATGTTTCGTCGATTTGTGAAAAAAAAACAAAATCGAAGTAAGGTTTTTTCTACGAATTTACATGAATCCCAAGTATCGCGCTCGGCGCTTAATCTTTATTTATCATTTCTGTTTCAGGTGAGTACCTACCTTATCGATCTCGATCGAGGCCTCTGCCGGCAGGGATCCTTGAACGGCCAGATGTGAGTAGAAGCCCGGGAGATTCGTCTCTGTCGTATCGGGAATATTCGAAACGCGTGATAAAAAAATTTTTAATTGCTTTTTTGTAAATTTTGATTTATCTTTGAAAATACTTTTTGTGTGGGTGAACTTGCAACGAAAATTTTAGCCTTGACACATACGTCGGCTTTCACGCGATTGGTTCTCTTTGCAGGATCATTGCGATCTCGGTCATCCGATTGGCTCTCGTATGTACAGTTCGAATGAAAAGTGGCGAGGGTAATAAAAGTAATAAGACAAGTATTGATTAATTTTTTTTATCGGGTTCAAGGACTTCCATGGCCAAACCGCGTATCTGTGTATGTACTATTTTAGGTACAAACCCTCCCGGTCTACTTTGTGTGGGTTGCATCTGCAACATCATAACGCGATATTAGTGTGGGAGCACATCCGGTCGCAGCTCCGTGCAGGAAACTGTTAAAAAACTTCCCCCCCCTGTCCCCCTTTCCGACTTTCTCATTCCGTCCGCCACCCCCTTCGCTACGTCATCCTGGATTCCCATAATTTATTGCTGTGCCAGGCGACTCAAAAAGTGTCTTCTTGGGCGAAAAGAAGTTTTCGAGAGTGTGGATGATGGATGAGTGTAATTTACGGGGAGAATTTTTGGCTGAATTACAAAAAAAAAATTATATGGAAATTTGTTTTCATTACATTTGATCGAAGTTTAAATTGATCGTTTATAGGGATTCAGGGGAATTTATTCTTATCAGACTCGTGCCTGTGTATATAAGTTGTGTCGGAATGAGCAATTTTCGTCATTGTAATTGGACCTTCGATAAACTGCGACTGCCTGACGTACACGTTGACGGATTTTGTACTGGAATATAGTTCAGTTCTGCGAAATTTAATCGGCTTTTTTTTTGTCGAAGGAAACACTAGACTGCTTTTGATACGTAATTCTGTATTAAACATTGGAGCATTGTTGACACGGTTACCGTTCACAATTGTATGAAACAATTGTCAACCTTGTCTGTCGTTCGTTAACTACAGTATTTAATATTACATTGTAAATGTATCGTTTAAAAGGTGCATGGAATGATTTTTGAAATTTGGGTATGTTTGTTGGTTATGTAAATTGATAGCATTAATGCGAGATATAATTAATAATTCGATTATTGAATTAATTTATCTGTATATCTAGTATATCTGTTATTACGGATACATGTGAATGCATCTTTCTAACGAGTACGTTAATGACAGTTCGGCAACGATCGGTAGTTTTCGGTCTCTTCGCTCGTAAGCGAGTTTTGCCGAAGATAGCCGAGATTAGTCGAAAGCTTAGTCCGGCGTGTCCGTCGCCTTAGCACGAGTCTCCACGACGCGACGCACCGTGTAATTTTCATGCGACTATTCGCCAGAACGATGCAGAGTTGTGCGGGACCGCAGCAGCAGCCAGCAGGCACGAACGTCGGCCCTGGCTCTGACCCACGGGAAACTGGTCTCCGCTTTCGGGAGATTGTCTAAATTGTCAGACGCTGACGTCACACTCCCGGGACTCTAACCATGCGGCGGTTAATCACTGAAAAATCTCATTTGCCGTCGGTGGCTTTAAAGGCCGTCGCGTTTTCACATTCTCGATTACGCATCGGGACGTTGCGCGTTCGTTTGTCCATTCTGACATGTTTCCGATATTCATAGGATTCCGACATTCTCGAAACGTTGATGTGTTTCAAGTACCAAGACACGCCGCGAGGATGCGCTGTCGTTCCGAGTCAGAAACATAAAGGAAACCCACGATGAACGAAGGCTGATTTATTTTGACGCTTCGGAGAAAAGACTGCTGCCATTTTCTTTCTCGTAAGGTAACACCTGAGTGATATGCTATGCCGGAGGATGACGGAATTTTCTTTCTTTTTTTTCCTTCTCATCCGGAGACTCTTTATCATGTCAATGACGAACATAACCTCAACGGCGTCTCTTCTCTCTTTTTCTTCTGCGAGGTAAACTCGCCTTATTCCAAGTTCCCGTGGGTTTACAACGTGGCTAAACATAGCGACGACTTACAAAAGGCATACTGGGCTCCCACTGTTGGTCTTGCACTTTGATTTTTGTTGTTGTTTTACTCTGGGATTTGCAGATTGTGCGTAATTCAAACTTCATTTAAATTACGGGAACGTATCGGCGCGTGACTGTCGCCCGATCCTCGGACAACACTTAATACGTTCAATTGGGCGTGACTTGTCCAAAAAGTTCGTTCGACTGTGAAAACCTTGGTCTAGAATGACCTTATGAAATAAAAGATAAATGAGGGGGAAAAAGGCAGAAGAAGGACAAGGATAGATACAGTCCAATGTCACGGATCTGCAGTGTATAAAGTGTGACGATTTTGTGCGCAAGTCCGTCGTTAAGGTTAACCCAAAGCGTTCGAGTGGCAATTTCAATCGGGAATGACAGTCCGATTTTGCGATGCAGGGTTCGACACGTTTTGCAAAAAGAAATAATGGAAGGATCATACGATAGACGCTCTCCCGCATCCAGGATTTTTCTCCCCGTCGCGAACAAACATGGCGGACGTGTCTCGGAACGTGGTGCAAGACGGGACTCGGAGCCTCGAGAGCTTCGAGAAGGAACAAAAAGCTGATCTTTTAATGGCTGTCGCGTGCTAATGGACTTGCATTTAGTAAGGTTGTCCAGAATCGTGATATCAAATTGCAGATAATTCATCCTGAAAGGATTCCACGGGGTGTTTGAGAGACCCATTCGATCCTTCGCATTTATACGGTTATAGGGGAATTGACTAGAGAATGACACTGAGCGTGCCTGACGATTATGAACGCAGCATAAATGGTTAAGAGAGGTTATGTAGCTTCCGACAAATTAAATCCATTGAACTGCGCTGTCCCTTGGTATAAATTCAATTCGTTCGTATCGTACAAGCTTATAGGTTAGGTTACGTGTATCTTGTCATACACATATATATGTCTTCGGTTCCTTCAACCCTCATCCGTCATCCTGACCCTCCTCGCTACCCTCGCAAGGCAGGTTGCTGACTTGGCTCGGGTCCTATAAAAATTGCACGACCCTCCCGCGAGAAACGGCCCGGATTATTGAGTTTACTTGCGCGACGTAAAGGAAAAGACGCCTGCGAATGGAGTTTGTACGCATCCGACCTTCACGTTTCCTCGAACCGCCTCCCCAAAGCCCAGCCACGTTGTTGTCTCGGGTTTCACATCTAGAAACCATACCGAAGGGATTACCTGTGACGTGGACGATCCTTCAGAGAACGAGTGGATCTTTGCCGTGTTCGCTTCGTAACCTAGAAAAACAATCTGTCGGTAATGCAGTCAGGTAGCCAGACGAGCCATTCGTCAGTGACAAACTTTTTACTTAAAAGTCCAATTCACATGGCTACTGAGTCTCAAACTGTTTTATCGTTCGAAAAATATGTGGCTTTTAGCCCGAAGTTACCATCAACCAAGGCAGATGGTAGAGCGTATTTAATTTTCGGGACCGAAACTTCACGACGCAATTGAATGCGTCTCGAGCTTTGTTGTGACGAAAGTGGCCAGACCCGTTTGGGACAGAGGTGACCTGGTGCTAGGGATTTAGATAAGGAAATCGAAGGGCTCGACCTTGTCGAAGCAAGGCGTATTCTTATTCGTTTATCCCCCTTGCTGTTACCGACTTACTGCCTGAGAATCAACAGCGTTCAGAACGTGACATTGCGTAATTCCCTTATTTTCCTCTTTTTACGTATAACTAGACCTGATTTACAAGAGGTTATCTACGGACTATCAATGTGCGTTTGTTCCGAAGGACGTTCTCCTTCTCCGCTGTACAGGAAGTGATACCTATACTTTCTCGCTCCACTTCCTTCGCGAGGATCACGTCGTCCTTCGCGCAGCCTTGGATTACATTTTTCGGCTTCGGATACCCGTCGCGCCTCGGTTATTTATTCGAAGTGACGTAAGACCAGTGAAAAGTAAAGCAGCCATTTCTTATATTGTCCGTAAGGATTTGACTGGTGGCGGGAAGTTTGAAATTTAATCGATTACGGTAAATTAATATCGGCAAACTACTCGCAGTATTGAAAGTATCGATTTTTACGCGTTGTTTCGATAAACAAGAAAGAAAATGGCCGACTTACGTATTACCGCGCAAGCTATACCTCGCTACTTATCTTTTAATGGGTCCCTACTTTCATCTAAATTCGTTATTGTATTTCACTCTGTCATTTACTTCTCCCTTTGTTACACACCAGATATCCACGTAACGTCACACCAGTCCTCGTTCCCGTTCTCTACTCTCTCTCTCTCTCTCTCTCTCACTAGCGACAATCGCCGTTGTGCGCGCACCTTCAAGCCCCGGAGCATTCGTGTCGCACGCGAAGCGACTGAGCCCATGTATACGGAACGCTTATAACTCCTACAAGAAGGGCCAATACTTCTGCCTGGCAACAGGTCGGGAAACAGAAGACGCGCACGCTTCGCGCGGGAGTGAGTAGTGTCTATATTTCACGTGTTTTATAATCATTAAAAGGTTCTACTCGTATATTTTCCAACTTAATTGTGAATACGTAAAAACAAACTCGCCTACCCCCACCGAGTCTCGAAGACTTTTATTTTTCTTTTCTAAACCTCTTTGCAGCGCGTTGACGTTCTACGTGCCGATACCTGCAACCGGTGACACTGCCTTCTCTATGTAGACTACACAACGCTCGCGCATGCGCCGTGGCGCTTCGGCGTATAAAGTGCTCGTGGAAATGCACGTAAACTCGTTTGACCTTTTAACGAATATTCGAAGGAACACGAGTCCCGTGCACACGAGGGGGGAGAGCGTCTGACGCCTTTCAACAGTTTGTCGCCGTAGGTCGTTCTCTAATACCACTGACACGTCGATACACCAACTCGGAGGCGCAAGACGGGACAATTTATGCGACATATTGCGTCTCACTGTTATGTTCGATCGTTGCACCAGCTTGTTTGCGCCTGGTCAAGGTGCCCGTCGGGAGGATGCCCGAGCTGGATTTGGCCTTGCACACATTCGTCGAGACCCTCAACCTCGGCATCCCGCCGTGAGCGCATAAACTCCCACCATTATTCTTACGATCCTACCGGTATACTTATACTGTCTTGCGTTGTGCACTTGTACGTCCCACCATTTATTGGGTGTACGAACTCACGTTGAATCGTCCATTCGTCGAAAAGCTACGAAATACGCGTCCTTGTTTCTACTTTTTTTTTTCTTTTTACGACACAGAATGCTGGGAAATATTAATGGACGTCAATCGCTTTTAGATTTATCCAGGGGGCACAGAGAGGAGGGGGGTGGCAGACTTTAATTTCTCATTAACGGACATTTTCGGTCTTCAAACTCCCAGACAGTCGTTTTGCACTTGCGACACACGAGACCTTCGTGTACGACGATATGCGGCGTACTTCAGGATGTACGTATCCTGCGTGGTCACGTGGTCCGGATCGAGCGTGAGTTGCGCGCGCATATGCAGATTTGAAATATGTACCGAAACGGGTTGTTATTGGATGTGCGTAGAGATAAAAATGTTTAGATATTTGTGTGCGTGTGTGTATGTATTTGTATTGCGAATTATTCTTTTTTTTCATGCAAATGAACTCGACTACTGGCTGTGTTTATTTAAACAAGTGTCATTCCCACCGTCATATATTTTGCAACGTACTATGCGTTCGCGCTACATTTACGACCGAGTTTTTAAAGCAGACCGTAATGACATGCGGCAATGACTTTTTATCGAGTAAAATGTCACGCGCCTCGTTAAGACATCGTTTCGTCCGGTTTACAATGGCGGATTATCTCTTTTGTTCTATTTTTGTGGCATTCAGATTTTTACGATTTTTGGACAAAACAGTCCAACAGAGATAATTGAATTCGATTTCACAGTGTATAGTGCCTTCTGGACTATATCGTATAATGGACTACGCTCGAGGACCGTTTAAGGCGCGTTTCCATGCCGGTCAATCCGACGACCAGATCCGATCTCTCACAGCAACTTTGCGCAATTCCTTAAGCATCCGACTCCATAAGGCAATGTAAGGTAGAAGATCGGGGAGTCGTCCTCTACCGATACAGAAAATCTCTTACCGATCATCGAGCATTGTCTTTTTAATCGCCGATTGAGAATTCACCCGAAAATCCGAAATATCTCAATTTTTATATAACTCTCCATGAATTTCATTGAATTACATTTTTGATCCTCATCCCCCTCCCCTTCCCTCCCTCCATATATTTATCAATCCGCACCCCATTTCCCATCGTTTTTTCCGAAATTATTGTCATTGTTATTATCGGACTGAAAAATACCCGCCAAATTCAACAATTGAACTACCGGTCGTAAATTCTAATTTGTTCGTCTGCTGCGCATTCGCCGCCAGCATGCACGTCGAATTGACTAGAGTGACGTCAGAACGTGCAATTACCGATGCACTTGACACGTCCTCAGTGATTATCCTCCCTCCGTGTCCCTGCGGTGCCCTCCCCCTCCCCACTCCTCCTTTGACACTCTTTCACCCGACGTAGAATCGGCGACGCCGCCAAAGTCGATTAAAATGTCATTTATCTTATCGGGCATTCAATTCCTTCCATGTAAAACCGGTCCTCGCTCCCTCTTCTTCGACGTCGCGCTCGGCTACCGAGAAATTCTCAGGCGCGCACCCGCGCGACCGTACTTCCCAGCTTTCTGCCCTGGTCGTAGCAAAAAGGAATATGTATTTTTATACGTCCAAGCTAACTCGGCGAATACTCGAGACACCAAGTGGATCCTTTTCGCCGATCTACTTTCGGAACGGATTACTCTTCCGACACTGTAACCTCCCCCTCCCCCGGCGTCCTTTTTATCTTTTTTTTTCTTCTTCCCACAAGACGTGTTTTTCTCGTACGGCGTCACGGGTCACTTCGCAAAGGGCGTTTCAGAATTTTTTAACCGCGCCATCCACGTTGAACACACGATTTGTCTCTGCCCGTTCCCATGACGTCCCGACGTCTAAACTCCAATACAAGACGCGCTACTAAATGCGTCGCGATGATTCATATACGGCGAATACTCGAGAGAGAGACGCCCGACGTCACGACGGCAATCCGCGCATCTATTACGCTCGGGATGAATTTCGCGTACCTTTTTTTTTGCTCTATTTTTTTGACCTGTCAATCAATTTCTTTCTCAGACTTTGACCGCTTGTTAGGTATATTGGCTGTTATCAGTTATCTGTACGACTCGTGTCTTTTCAGATTATTTTCACGGGGATACCATGTAACCTTAATTTTTTTCTCTCGCTCTTCCTTGGCCTCTGGCAATATTTCGCAGTCACTTCGTCATTGAAATCCTGACCGGCACTTTCTGTTAGCGATAAGCGTATCCTGACTTAGTCGACAAAAAAGCTGGGAGCTCGATAACTGAAAATAAGTAAAATTTTGAGAAATTAAAAGAATGTTTTTTATTAAGATTAATCATCTTTTTCATGCCATTCCAAAATTAGTATCCTCCATTTTGCTCTTTATCGTGATAACGAATGTCGCTCTTACGTTATCATCGCCCACGCGGTTAATCTATTTCATACAGTACTATACATATATATATAGCGACTAGGTCAGATCGACGCCCGCGACGCCGTCGGACGCCCAAAACCGGACGTTGTCCGGGTCAGGGATGTCGAGGTCGATCGCGGCCAAGTAAATACAAATGGCGCCTACGCGATCTTTGCTCGCACCCATTCGACCGTATGGCGTTAAAAAGCTTTTCGAAACGTTATGACAATTTTGAAAAATGGCTTAAAAACCGCGTTATAATCTTTTCACTATGAGCCAAGCATAAATCAAACTTTTCATTCGCAAGCTTTGCGTCGAAGGTACCTTACGTCATTCGTGACCCCCGACCTCTGCACCAGTCCGTTCCTCCGTTAATTAGCTTTCTCGACGAGCGTACCTCACCAAGGGTTACATCCTTCGTCCCCTTTACGATCGATCGATCATTCGCATCGATCGATCAACACCTGGCGCGTATCTCTTTCTGCGGGAAATTTAAACGCAGCCGTCGCTTCCTGCGGCTAACTGCGAATACTCGTGATTAATGGCGAATCCTCAATTACTGTTTACGTCAATTATCATTATTATTCGCTACGACAAGTTCCTTGCTTCCTCACGTCGTCCTTCGTTCAATTAAATTTTTTACTCGAGGATCCTCGTTTCCTTTTTTTACCATCGTGCGTCCTTCCTTATCGACGGTAACCTGACGAAGCGGTTACCTTTTTGGCCGGTAGAGGCACGACGCTCGAATAGCCTCCGGTTTTATCGAATTCTCAATTAAATTTTCATACCACTCAAGGACGCCGTTGCGCTACTTCGAACGACCGCGTGTCTACTTGCTGCATGCTCTGAGCGTTCGCCTTGAAGTTTTGCCTCTGGTTATAATCGAACGAGCATTTATCGTGGATGAGGTATTGGAGGAAAAAATTTTCTCTAATTATGTCATTTTAATAGCGATCGATTAATTGGATACATTTATTATGTCCCCTCGCATACTTGGGTGTCTGTTAACGTTATTTACGATATATATATACACATACACACGTATTAGGAGTATTTGCACGAGGGGTGCTTTGAGGAGGGATTTTTTTTTTGGAAATAATTATTTTGAAATAGGAATAAGTTAAACATTTTTTTATTCTAACATTGATAATTTTTTTGATTGCGTAATGTATCAAATGGCTATTTTGGGGCCTACGGATATAGTAAGAACACTTCAGTTTTTTTTATTATATATTTTGTTTGTCACTGAATGTGAAGTGGATCTTTCAAGGACAATTGTTTGACGTATGGTATTCTTCTGGGACACATGTGGGTACCTCATGCGAAATATGGCTATTATCAGGGCAATTATTCCATGTGAATTATTATTTGGGTACACGTATACTATTCGAGATGGCTTTTTCGAGGATAATTATTTAAGCAACGCGTCATTTGGGATACAAATGGAAGCGAATAAATTGGGTAAAAATAGTGTGTACGAGCCTTAATTGGTTTTAATGAATTTTTTTGTAACTGTGCTGACGGGAGTGAAAGAAAAAATTGTCGTTCCGAGTGTATGTCGAGCGCAAGTATATTTTACTTTACAAATAAAGGAAAAAGTACTGTAACAAATTATCTTCGATCTTCGAGTACAAGGACTGTACAGGATCGAGTGATCGGCGTATTTGAGAACACAGTGAATCTGAGTTCGGGAACTGTTTTCGAAGAGTCATTTCATTGGCTCGCGGATTTCTCACAATTTATCTGGAACTCAATTTCGAAATTGGGTATGACTATTCTAATTCGGATCCGTAAAAATAATGTCGACACTGATCTAGCGCCGATGTCGATATAACGCTAGCGCCGTTTCCCTGGCGTCAGCGTTACACTAGCGCTGGATTAAAGTTAGGTTAGGTTAGATTGCACCTAACCTAATCCGTGCTCTGCGGTCTGTAGGTCGTTCTCGGAGCTAATTAAGCCGAAGAACGTCAAGGGGCGGAGGATCCTTTGCTGGTGTAAAAATGTAATTTTGACAATTTTCCGGCAGATGGCGCTGCTGGCGTTAACGACCGATTCATTTGACGTCCGTTCTGCTTTCACTTTCAGGGCTGAGTCTGGACAACAGCAACATGTCAATGTCCTCGGTGGGGCCGCAGAGTCCGATGGATATGAAACCGGATACGGCCAGTCTTATCAACACTGGTAACTTCAGTCCTTCCGGTCCGAACAGTCCAGGGTGAGTTTAGTGAAATAAAAATTTTGATATTGATGCTGGTGAATTTTATCGTCGCGGTCTTTCCCCACGTAATAACTCCATGCGCCACGTATAAAGTCTCCGACTAAAACTACCCCTTTAACCATAAAATTTGGAATAAGCTGCTACGGGGTGGCTCGTGAAATATTTATATGACATTTTTTAAATCTCAGCACCCTCCAGCTCGTTGACTTAATAATTCTGAAACACGCTTAAGGATTCATGAAAACTTATCGTCCTCTTTAAATTAGGTTAGGTACGTACGGCACCGCAGACCAGGGGTGCCAGTCTAAGGGTTGGTCTGATGAAAATTTCACGAATTTCAGGTCGTACAGCATCGGTGGACACAGCAGTCTTTTGAGCACGTCGCCCGGCGGTCAAAGTAAAACCGGTGCGGGTTCGCCCTATCCTCCAAATCATCCTTTATCTGGAAGCAAACACCTGTGCTCTATCTGCGGCGATCGTGCCAGTGGAAAGCACTATGGAGTTTACAGGTGAGTTGTTTAGAAAAAAAATTCTTTCTGCTCTTTTATAAAAAAAAATACACAGAATAAACCTATCATATTGTTATGTGCTCAAGGACGATCGAATTCGCGTTTCGCAACTTGTGCGAATCGAGTGCGAATTTTACAACGAGAAAATCATGCGAGTTGCCACTGATTATGGGTGATTAGTAATGCAAATGTCTGGTAACGACTATTGGTGGAATAAAAAGAAGCTCGGGTTACCCTGACCCCGTCTATTCAGGGAGGCTCACTCTATCAGGTTCTCGCGATTTCTGGTCTACGTCACGCTGCACCCGATGAGTACGTCTTCACCAGAGTCATACGTGAATCAGACGTATATAGACAGGATTTACATAATCGCAGGGTGCTGAACTTCGCTGTAAAATAATAGTAACGCCAGAGGCCTCGGTTGGTTACCGTGGATTGATGAACGGACGGCGAGCTTCGTATCGCCGCCGCCAGATGGAGCGCATAACAGAGAACGTAACCTAACCCCAAAGGACGGCTTGGGTCTCCTCCGCACCTCGCACGTTCAGAAGTCATTTGATAACTTGAATAAAAGTCAATGCTTGCACCGAGTCTTTGAACCTTGTCCGATCGTCTGAACTATTTGAACATGTAAATATTTAAAGATCTGACAGTCTTAACTGCCACTGGCCTCCCCGACTGGTTTAACTGGCAATGCGCTGCCTGCCAGGGACGGTTGATGCATAAATAGATTAATTTTAGTCCATTCGTTTTTTAACCAAATATCGAGTCAATGGATTCTTCATTTTTTTTTTTAATCGTGGATAATAGTTGCTGGTTTATCATGGAGGCGTGACCTGTATATATATAGTTATATATAAAATGTCAAACATCCATTATTAATGATCGAGACTTTTTTTATCGGTTAAATAGTGTACCGGTTCGATCCGGTAATGACCACGAATAATATATTTGTTTACCAAAGTGGAATAATCGATGGCAATCTGCTGTGTTCTCATGATGTAGGGAGACTCTTGTATGGATATATTGTATATAAACGTAATATATATATAAACGTAAAAATAGTTGCAAAATCATCTTGCAAAAAAGCAGTAGCGCACTCTGGTGCTCGATAGAGAAAAAATTGCGCCACTTGTCGTAGATGCAAAATACCAGCGATTACCTTTTATTATTTTCTTGTTCCTATGTACAAGCACTTGCCTTTCTTGTGTACTCACCTTTATCGTTTAATCGCTATTATATTATCCTGTTTGACTGGTTCACGTGACGTTTTTCTGACATTTGGAAAAAAAAGAGAAAAGTTTTTGTTATTTTTCGTCTTCTCCTTTATCACTCTTCCAGTTGTAAGTCAGAAATTGGAAACGTCGTAGCGTCCAGACATCCTTTTAAAATTTAATTTACCAGACGCCAAAACAATCAATTTATCTTACGTGTTTCGTGAATTCAAATCAACTTCGAAACTCTTCATCAATCTTAATTCTGTTCATCTGCGCCCATGTAATTATACGGCTTGGCCTAATCACGTTCTTATAATTTGCCATAAAAGATTTATTCCTTCGCAGGTTCACGCTTTCGAAAGGAACCTGCCTGACTGCTTTACCGACGTGGTTCCTTCAATTTAGAGGTGTGCGTGTGTGTATATTTATATATATATATATATGCACGATGGGGATATTTATAACGAAAAAATTCAAGTTAAGGGAACGTAAGAAAAGTATGCAAGACGTTTAATAATATTTTCGTCGACTCATTGACACGGAATTATTGAAATAAAAAAAATAAGACCAGTAGTATTTACATTGTCTCGTGTCGGTTCAAAGACGTTACCGAGAAAACGTTAGTCACGATCCGGTTGTGTGGCAAGGATACGATAAGTAATGGCGTCTGTACACGCATATCTGTATATATGTATATACACATTTATTGGAGGTAGGAACCTCTGTCGGCGATAGAAAGAAGAGACCGAAACTGCGAGGAAAGATTGAGAAATGATAAACGGTCATTTTTGTCTGAGGTTTGAGTTTATCGTGAAAACTCTCGTTTTATAAATAAAATTTTATCTCTTTATACCGGAGACCTCGTTGCCATTGGATCACAGAGACCACTGACACTTCTCGTCTCGTCTTTTCATCCCGCTAAACCTTGAAACTCCTTCTCGGTCGATCGGTCGCGCGTTGCTGCGTAAATATATATACACCCATGCATATATTAACATATACCGAAAGAAAAAGAGGAGCGCCGCGCACTAGAAAAGAGAAGTCGGACAACTGTTTCCAGAGCGTCCCGTTAGAGGCGCCCTCGTCGTCCCGCCCTGTGACACAGCTGATTACGACAATCCTTATAAAAATAGGAGGAAAGGCGCGCGCGTTTCTCATACAAAAAGGGAATTCGCCTGTTCTCCAGTACGAGTAAACCAAAAATCCCGTGACGTAACTCTTGAAATAATTCCCAATTAAAAGTTTTACATCGGCTTCCTAATTTCCACGCCGTGGTCTCTGCGCATGCGCGTCGCCATAGAAACGACCGTTACCGCGCCGGACTGAATTCGAAATATAAATTTGTCCCTAACCTATTTTCAAAAGCTCAACGTATACGCGTTACGTCACGCGGCAATATATTTACGTTCGACGAGGATAAATCCGAACGTTCGTAGACGCTATCGCCCGTAGATTTTCCAGCGCCCTTTGTTTTTCTTCTCGTTCCTTCATTTGTTTTGTCTCTCTTTATCGTCGCCTCGTAGCCCGGACGGATACGATACGAGGACACGCAATGGGCTTCGTATATCGTACTGAGACCGTATGTTCACATATGCTCACGCATTAACGCAACGCATGGACGCATGATATCACACGTGTTCAATGCGAATATATATGTATATATACATACATATATTTGCTCGTATGGTTGCATCAGAGGTTTAACCTTGGACTTGCGAGTCATACGAGCTCTACGAGGTTAGGATAGCTACCCACCCGTAGTTCCTACAGAGAAGCACTAGCAGCAGCCACGGCATTTTGCTCGAATAGCTGCTAATTAAGCAATCACGGCCGTTACTAGGAATCCTCTTGTTTTCGTTCCTAACCTCCTCGCCCTGATGCTCCACCTCCTTATTCCCGTCCTTCGTTTCACTCTCGTTTGACTCGTCGTCCAGGAATCCAGATACACGTAGGCCACGTGGGCGGCAGAACTATGCGTCCTCTAAAATAAATTTTTCTATTCTATTAAATTACTCAACATCGTCTATGCACTTCTTCGTACCGATATCGTAACGATCTTGTAATTTCTGTTACAATCGCATATAAAGTATATCGATTTCGTAATGAAAACTTCATGTTTATCTACTCCCATAAGGTTATACGTGTTTTTTTTATATATACTAAACGCTACTTCCTATCAACCGATCTCACCCGGTATAGCTTCTGATTATTTTATATCGTTTTACGCTACCGATCGGTCCCACGCGACGGTCGCTTTTACCGTCTGTACTCGTATGTCAGGAATAACCCATCGTGACTAGATTTAGATTTGTTTATAAAATTTTTGAAAAATTTATATAAGGTGTAATTTAGGATTCAATTGGGCTCGCGATAGCTTGACACTGTTCTTTTGACAATGGAATACCTACGTTTCGTCGACAAATGACGTCACGACATTCGATCGGGTCACGTGTCACGATCAGGGATGTCAGTCGAGTCGGTTTCCGGTCATCAAGGACGCGAGACTATTGTCTGTCTGTTTAAAAATACGAGATCGGCTGTCCCTATTGTATTTTTCTCTTCTGCCTTTCGTTAGACTAGGTTACGTTAAAATAATCGAATTCGCACGAATACACCCAGTAAATGCGTATGATCAACGACTTCTATCCATCCGCGTCTTTCTCAGCTTCAAATAATCACGGCCATTTTGAATATAGCACTTTCCGACTCGTTCGTAACGCACGTTACGGGCGATGTTCATTCTCCGTCTCAGTTTCTCACTCTCAATCATTTTAATCCGTCTCTCACGATATCCTCATTATCATCCATGCTCGTTTGTAATAACACGCCTTTTGCATTTTCAATCGACCGACGCTTCCCGGAGCAGTCGACGCCACGACTTGGCGTCCTCGTAGGAGGAATCCTGATATCGCGATATATCGAAGCCACGTTCACACACTGTCGCTGATCGATTAATATCGATTTCGATATATCGATCGTGAAACTCGTTTTCATTGTTTTCATTGGACTCGTACAATTCGGCTCCTGTTCCACGCGCCATTCTTTCCTTCAGAATCGTATTCTACGTGTGAACGATGTTTAAGGTTTTTAACCTGTTGCTTTGAATGTTCGTTATTATCCTTAAGTATTTCCTATAGGGTACTGTGGATTTGGCTTAAGGTGCCCTTATACCACTGCACTTTCATTGAGGAAACTTTAGTCGTACTAGAGACTCGTTTTGCTGTGTATGTAAATGCTGGGATAAAGCCAATGGAAACTTACCATAAAATCGATCGTTAAGTCCTCGAGTATGTATTAGATAGAACGTTGGGACTTCGCGTGACGAGACATCAGCTTGTCTTGTGCGCTGCTACCGTGACTGCCAGAGATTATTTCAAGTGTAATTAGAGCTTAAATATTTCCCGCTAAATATACCAGTCTGGAATGTTCGTACAGTGCGTTCGTAAAGTTTTGACTAGTGTCGAGGAAAAATTGTGCCGTGCCGATGTGTCGGGTTATGCCGCGGCGCAAGGGACGCCGGGTAAATTCGTAGCGGGTTCGGAAAGAGCGGGAGAAAGTTTTACGTTTGAAAAATGTATTCTCGAGTCGCGTTGGTATTTCGGGGAATTCTTTGTTTTTTTTTTGTCTTTGCTACAGATTAATCGGTAACAGTCTCACGCTTGCTTTGATCGTCTTGTGGAATTGGTCGTTGAAATTCTTTTTTAACTTATTGCTCCGGTTAGGTGGTAATAATAACTACGCTCACGTCCGGTGCACACCCGGGTAATTCTCGGTGGCAATTTTCAAGTGCTAATCTGCAAAGTCTCTGACTCTGATCGTAAAGTCTCGAAATTATCGCTCGGACTGGCTGTACATTTTTGATAGGAAGGACCATCGGTGACGAGTCTCGTCATCCAGAAGCTACGCGAGAAACAATTGGACGTTTTAACTGTCCACGAGAAATTGAGCATTTGTTCCTGGAAAAAGGACGCTCAGCCTCGATTAAATAGTACGTAAACTATTTAGCTGGGTACGACTATCTATACGTTTTTATAGTTTACGACGTGTGTATGTATATATACTATCCTCGAAGTGCCTTTAACCTAAATTGAGAACAAGACAATGGAGGGATCAAGGCTATACGTAATTTTAGCGGGAAATAACAAAGCTTTTGAATCATTTTTATCACTTTTTTTAGCCGCTGCCAACAAAGAGAACACTGTTACCACCCTTGGTGGCGAATTCGAGTTAGACGATCTGAACAGATCAAGATTGAGTGCTCGTTAAATTTTTATATGCTTAAATAGTCGTGACGTAATAAAATTGTCTAAACACAATGTCAGTTCGAGAAAAACACCTTGACAACGCTCACTTGTGCAGTCAAACGCGTATCCTGATACGTCAAATTTTTCGAGGCATACAATTTTCTGTTAACGTACCTTTCAACGTACAATAGTCTTTGATGTTCCGTCTGCCGTGCGGCCATGTTTTTTCTTCTCGTATATGAATTCAACAGTGAATTTCCCTCGCAACACCTTTCAACCGTCGTAACGATTCCGATGACTGCCGCTACGCGGCGCTGCCATCCTACTAAGTTTTGCAAGAATTTCAAAGTCGAAGTAATTCCGAATTGTTTTGCCCTGTAATCTTTCGAATTTATTACAATTAGTCAGGACATTAATTCCCTAAAGAAACCACACGGTAACCGTCTGGTAAGCATTAATTTTACGTACCAACGTACAGGAGTAATTCCAAAGGCGCGTCCGCGCATGCGCACATCACCGAAAGTAAGAATCTTACACGTGTCTCGCGTCTCGAATATTTGTCTCTCGCATAAACTGAAACATCAAAGCCAGCAGCACGGTGGTCCAGAAATTGCATCACGTGCCAGCTTATTTGGCCGACGACGGATATATGAACGCACGGAGCCCTGCATTCGCGGTGTCCAAGTATACGACGTGTGCATAGTTGAACCGAGCTCTGCGCCCACCACCGTGTAACGAGAGGTACGCGTGATTATTCGTCGAGTTTCTGCGATCCTTAACGGCCGTCCACATGTCGCCTTTATTATTTATCAACAAGAAGCCATTGACCATTCCGACCTTATTTCGTCGTCGTACCAGACACCCCAGGAATTCGTTTAGCGCATAACTTACTCGAGCTCAGTTCAAAAAATGATTTTCCGGAAACGTAATGCCCATTACACAGGTATTGTCGGTCAATCAATTGAACGTCGTAATAAATTGAAAATCATCGGCACTTTGTCAGACTAGGCTTCTCTGCAGAATATAATTGACCGAGCAATTATACTAATGAGACAGCCGTGCGAGACTGTTTAGTGCGTGGTGCCATCTAGATTCTAGGCTGTGAAGCTAACGCATAACGAGGTTACTAATGAGCCGTACTTCCTTACTATATAATTGCCGTACTCTATGGTCTTTCCGAGTCTCGTATTACGTGTGGTTGAGGTAAAGTCATATCCTATCGTAAATATTTCGGTATCGGTCGTCACTTTTGTCTTCGTTTCATTGCTACGTGACGATATTTTGCGTGAATATATATTTTTACGCTTTAAATAAATGTCAAGTGTTACGATGTCAAGCAAAATTCTAACCTATAACGACGTGTCGTTTTCATATCGTTCCCGGCCTCCTCCCACGCGTGCTAATAAAATATCCATCAGCCGCCGAGCGTCGAGATGCGAAATACCAGTGGCTCGTCGTACTTTGTTATTTATGGTTCCAGCCGAAACCGACAAAATACGACTCGCTAACGTGACGAAGGATATTATTGGACTAGAATATCAAGAATCGCGTACAGTCATCGTCAAAAAAACAGATACGTTCACGATCCATAGAACTACGATCCACCTAGGTATGAAATTTTGTAATAATTTTCAAGAAAAAAAAAAAGCAAAAAGCACCAATATATCCCTCTTTGGGATTTTTACGTTTTCGAACAGACATTTACGCGCTTGGTTATAGCTCACGCGGACTTTCTCCAAGTACCATATATTCGGAGAATCCCAACAATACGCGTGCCTCGGACTACTTTGTAGGCGATATACATTGTCGGATTGAATTTACTCAGGGAACTCAAGTGTCGCCAAGCAGCAGCTACCCAGTACCGTGATATTTTGATTTCCCTCGAAATCCCTGGGATTAAAATACCATATCGTATCTCTCTTGTCTGCCGTTCGCGCGACAAGAAAGACATATCCGTACGGTGTAAAAATACGCGCGCCAAAATAAATGATTCGAGTAACGAGAAATTTTTTGTCTGACTCGTGATTTTGGAAAGGATCCAAATTTTTTTAAATGTCATACCCTCTACGTACAGCCCTGACTTCTGCATACATAGGTTTTAGCTTTCGAGATATGTACTCTCTGAATCATCAAGAACGCTGCGACTGAGAATGGTCCAGTCAGGAATTTTCTTCTTATATCGCACGCTCCTACGTGGTCCAGTGTCTCTATCTCATTTTTTCTCTTGTTTCTCTTTTCCTTTATCTCGTCACTCTAACGGCGACACTTTGCGTCACGTTAATCGGCTTTATTTCGACGCCTGTAAAACAGCGAGGCTTTATCGACACAGCCCGCGACTGTTCTCGGGAAAAGATATGCTTGAGGCGTGAATGAAAATTCAGACGTGACGATTTTTTGTTTGACAATTATTCGTAGATTCGCAAACACGTGATAAGCACTGACTGCACGAGGGAGATTAAGAGTTCAGGGACGTAACTTGATTTTCAAGGCCCCGTACCCATTGTGAACTCTCTAGGTTAGACTTGAAATATAAAAATATTTTTTAATCTTGAATTTTTATATTTTTTCCGAATTCCACTACAAGTTTATAATCGATATATTTTCATTGATTGAATTATTAATTTTTTTCAGTTGCGAAGGATGCAAGGGATTCTTCAAGCGCACAGTACGGAAGGACCTCTCGTATGCGTGCCGGGAAGAGAAATCCTGTATAATCGACAAGAGACAAAGGAATCGCTGTCAGTACTGTCGGTATCAAAAATGCCTGGCGATGGGTATGAAGAGGGAAGCTGTACAGGAGGAACGACAGAGGACCAAGGAACGTGACCAGAGCGAAGTGGAGAGCACCAGTAGTTTGCACGCGGATATGCCAGTCGAGAGAATTTTAGAAGCGGAAAAGAGAGTGGAGTGTAAAACGGAGCACCAGGGAAACTACGAGGTAAATTGAGCAAACGTATAGGACACACTAAGTAGATGAAGTGACTGAAGTAAATAATACAAAAGCATAGATAGATTGATATCTATAGAAAGAAAAGGCAAGCACAAAAAATCCCATGCACTTGAGGTTAAAGAAAAAATTCTAAATTGTCAGTGCAAACTTCTGTCACTCTCTTCTCTTGAGCGCCAAGAAAAAAAGAACAATGGCGAACATTATTTTCATAGGGACTTAAAGACACAGGAGCAAGGACGCATTGCCAGGTCACAAGGTCACCCAGAAATTCCTCTTAGTATCCATCGACACACACTTATCACTAGTAACTGTTGCATTCCACGTTAGCAAATCGTTTAATCTTTCTTGTGGTCCTTGGGATTTGTCCAAGTAATTAATTAAAAATATTTCAGAACGAAGTGTCAAATATTTGCAACGCGACAAACGCACAGCTGTTCCAGCTGGTCGAGTGGGCTAAGCATATACCTCACTTCACGTCTCTTCCGCTGGAGGACCAAGTCCTGCTGCTGAGGGCGGGATGGAACGAGCTTCTCATAGCAGCCTTCTCTCATCGCTCGATAGACGTCAAGGATGGGATCGTCCTGGCGGCTGGTATCACCGTTCACAGGAGTTCAGCTCATCAGGCAGGCGTCGGTATGATATTCGACCGGGTCCTGTCCGAGCTGGTACCGAAGATGCGGGAGATGAAGATGGACAAGACCGAGCTTGGCTGTCTGAGGTCGATCATACTCTTCAATCCGGAAGTACGCGGTCTCAAGTCTGCGCAAGAGGTCGAGCTTCTACGGGACAAGGTCTACGCTGCTCTGGAGGAATACACACGCATCGCCAGGCCCGAAGAGCCTGGACGCTTCGCGAAGCTTCTATTACGCTTACCGTCGCTACGCTCCATTGGTTTGAAATGTCTGGAGCATCTGTTCTTCTTCAGGTTGATAGGGAACGTGCCCATCGACGCCTTCCTCATGGAAATGTTAGAATCTCTCTCGGATCCTTAGGAGCAGGGGGTGTGCCGCTTCCTGGGGCACACCGACGTTTAATTACTGTTAATTCATTTAAAAAAAAAGGAAAGAAAAAAGATACTTTTAGTCTCGCACATTCACATCCAAACTGACTTCTCTAAAAGTATTTAGCTCGATAGTTTCATCGAATTACTTACTTCCCTTTTTTTTTTCCTCTATTATTTAACGACCGTCTAACGGGGTGTCTCTTTTTTATTTGATAAATCATTTCTGTTAAGTACAGACGTTCCATGATATTTCAATTTATACCTGGGACGTACGTTTGTCTGTAACTTTATGTATGTGTAAGGGAAGATTCATCTTGGCCGATTCGTATCGAGAGCGTGTCGGAAGTTACTCGTGTGGATTCGACAAACTGTAACCGGAAATTAGGCTTTGCTGTCTCGTCGATTTTAATCTACCACTTGTATCATTTTTCTTTTGACTATCCACGATAGAGACTTCCGGCCACGTTGTTCACGTCGAATCTACATCACGCGGCCCAGTTTCGCCTACAGTTTGTCGATGTCACGTTGCTCGATCGGAAAACAATGTATCGCGAAATTCTTTATTACTTGAACATGAAAAGAAAGGAAAACGGACAATCTCGTTAACCGCGTTTACGTTGGGCCTAAAACCATCTGGCTCCTCGACGAGAAATTGATCCTGATCAATGTATCTAGAACGGTGATCATTTTTTTTTTCTTTTACACTTTCATACCCAACGCCGGCATCCGAATGCTCTTACTCTCCAGGGTTTTTATTTCGCTGACTTATCGCGGTACTGAACGGAGATTATGATGACGATTGTTACACCGACGACACTTTTATATATCTTTATCTTGGATTATACTCGTTTGTTTGACACGGTTCAACGAAGACGCGGCACGTACATATATCTTTTATTATCTCGAAAGGAAATGCTTACATTCCAACTCTGCCTCGATTCGGATCGTTACTTTAATAAGACATTGTTCTGTATGGATGTAAACGCATAATGCAATTGCAATTTTGTTAATTGCATGCACGACACTATGAGACAGGTGAAGAGTGAGAAAAAAGTGAGAAGAGGTGATTTGGCGGTAGCTGGGGAATGGTGGGGTGGGGGTGGGAGGGGGGCGTTTAGAAAAGAATGAAGATACATGCAGACACGCCACGCAATGCATGGTTAGACGTACACGTGTAATGCAGTAATTTATTGTTATGTTATATTATTAGATTAGACAAACTGGAACTTACTAATTCATTATTGATACATGCGTTATGGAAGTTCTTCTCTCTTTAATTTTTATACAGCGAATACCTGTAATATAGTAGAACAAGAAAAACGACGGCGACTGGCCGTTCAGGCCTGGCAATTTTTATTGTTTATTTTTGCAATCTTTTTTTTTTTCTTCCTTGGGGTATACTTTTCGTTATACTTGTAGATCTATTGTTGTACGCGATGCTGACGACGACATTGCACTTTTAGGTAGAATATAGGTGAAATTTTTATTAGGGCATTTGTAGGGATATTTTTGACTCTAGGGAATACTTTGTACTTGACTTCCATCTAGGGAACGTAAAACCAAATTAAGGAATAGATAGGAGATTCTAGGATTTCTCGTGGAGAGTCTTAATGCGAATTTAGCAATTTAAATGAATTTTGAAGTTTGAAAAGTGCAATGGCTTTGGCGTACAGTAATGCGTCCAATGTTTATGCGAAAATATTAATAGACTCGGTAACGAAGAAAAAAATAATATACGATCGAACGACCGGAAGGAGGAATGTGCTCGCTCTTGTGTGGTCGTTGGTCGTTTTCGCAATGTAAATTAAGTGCGACTCGAGTTGATGGAATTGACAGAGCGATGTAAATTCGAAGCTACGCTTTATTGATATTGTTGTAAAGTTTTATCGAAAGGTATTTCAATGTTTATTTATAGGACGCGCAAGGTCTACCTTTTACAAATGAATATTTTCTACTTGGCTCTTCTTTTGATTCTGGACGGGTTCCCGTTAGTCGATCGGGGCTTTGTGAATTTTAAAGTGCAAAATTGTGCGGAGTGTCCAAAATATAGTTATCGATCAATTGCGTTTTCAATTGACCTAGTCGATAATTTAAATATCCTTTATGGCGAACCTACGAATCTACATCGTCTCTCTCAAATCTGGTGAGTCCAATCAGACAGCTCCGCTATGCATAAGCGAACGATCATACTTACTACTATACATAAATTATGATAATATTATATATTATTCAACATATTTCTATTTTTGCGTGAATGCCTACGATTGTTAGTTGTTGGTTATTGTTATCTACTTGATGAGAGTTTTTAATGTTATGCCTATCATGAAAAGAAACAATAATTAAATTCTCAACCTTTTTCATAATACAGTGTGCAGTTCAAGTTTATTTCAAAATACAAAATTTCGCGGCATCGCGATGCCCTTATGTCAGCCCACCAATCGAATTCGTCTGAATCGCGATGCGACATCGAAACGGCAGATTCCCATTGGTCAAATGACAATTGGCCAAAGTCGACTGACCAATCCTGTCGATGTAACGAGTATATAACGATCGCTCATTGGTAAAGAAGTCTCGGACGATTTTTTAAACCGATTTAAGCTAAACGATATATTTATTATTTTTACTTGGAGCGAACGCGGACTAAATAATTCTTTTACTCTCCCTTTCATTCGTCTGCTATCTCTTCTTGCACCTATCGTACTTTATCCTTTTATTTTTTCGTTACTTGAGTGGTGAGCCGAAGAAATTCGACCAAAATTACCTCTAAGCGTCCGCGACGTAAGACCGACGTCTCTTCGAATTTCCATGAACAATGCAAAACATAGAGTGAACGCTGAACAAGATAAAAACAAAATCATCAGGAATGGAGGGCGCGAATGCTACCTGTGAATGAAGTTTCATATAAAAGATATATAAATGTTGCAATAAAAAGCTACTCTATTAATACACCTACTATACACAACATAGATACACGTACACATAAATATATATATTATTATTAATAATACCTTCGTCTATCATAAGAAAAACAATATGACAACCTCGGTAACGGTCAGTTTAAGAAAGGTGTACCTCGTCGATGTCGAATTTTTTAAATCTCACTGTATATAAAGTAACACATGCGAACGCAGCATTAATTAACAATATTAAATTATAATATCTGTCACTCGATAAGCGTTGAGGATGTATTAAATATTAAATTCGATCAGGAATTCGGTACAACCAATCGACAAGTCCTCTTTTGACCTCATAATTAAGGTCGATTATCCAAACCAGGAACAATCAGTCTCGCACAGTTGTCCTCTTTGGTCTAATCGCGTAGTACTTCTTTTTTGCCATAAAATATTTGTTTTACGTGTTAAATATTTATCTTTATTTCTATCCATTAAATTTATTAACCTAGAACGGTGGACGATGCGATGCTCAAATTGTGTATAGTGATGTTTCACCTAGCAGCAATGTCCTAGAATTAAAGGACTGGAAGCGTTGTGAATTTTTTGATTCTGTAAAAAAGGAAAAGCAGTATGAAAAATTGTACATTATTTTTGCAGTTATTGATTCGCATACAAATTACCGTCCCAATATATATATATTCTCTTATATTGTAAACTAACATGGAGTCTTACAATTTTATTGTATACCTCAAGAGCATTCGTTCTACCTGTCATAATTTTTATTGCTAAATCAATAAATGTGCAACGCATCCATGCCTCATAGATCAGTACAAATAAGTTAAACAATAATAATTGGTCTTACGTCATACGCAAGACAATTCCCTACTTAATAAATGAAAAATAGTAGCGATCCTCCTACTGAAATGAATATTGTACCTTTGCGAAAAAAAAAGAGCTAATCTATAAGACAAGCTAAAATGTGTTACTAACTTCTTCTTCTTGATAATAATTATTGTCATACGACTTACGTAATATCGCCAATTCACTTGATAAATATATATGCATATAGATATATACAATATTTGTTCGATCTGTATGTATGTATATCGCCATAAGGTATATCAGATAAGCCTCACTGCGAATTAACGAACTCTTGGAACAGTCTGTGCGAAGTTTCTGAATTTTATTTATTAAAAAGAAAAAAGAAAAAAATATGAAATAAAATATTTTCATAGAATTTTATGGGCATAGATCAACCACGACAGGGTTGCCAAAATTAGCTGAAAATTTTGGAAATACCATTTTTAACTTCATGGAAACCAATCTTTCATCCCTGCATGCAGATCCAAGAGTCCAATCGTAATCGAGACACTTTATAGGGCACCAGTCAAATGTAACATTCCACCCTGCATATTGTATAGATCGTAAGCAGTTTAAATTAACGTGAGAGAAATTATTAATTCTGATTCAATGAAAATTAGGCGAAAGATTTTTCGAAATTTCACGCAAGGTAACACAAAAATATTAAACGAGCAAGCGGGAGGCTTGGATATTGAAATTGTCAAAGAAAAATTGGAATTAACGTAATTAATGTGGATGGAAAGGAATGCATTTTTGTTTTACTTACTCAAAAATCCAAAAAATTTTTGAGTAACTAACGAGTTTACTTTTATGGTTGTGCTATGTGTAACCGATAAAGCAATATCCTGTAATCACTTATCCCCTTGTCATCTCCCTTTATTAAAACTCGTAATGAGATCTATTACTGTCGCTAATAATTAATCCAACGCAATTTATTCGATTGAGAATCCGCCACGTGTAATAATTGTCGTAGGATGTAATACAGTACCATTTACCTATACCTATATATGCAGCTGCACTATAGAAGCGAAAGAAAATTGATTAACCATAAACGTTAATTAAGAATTATACGCTTTTCCCTCTTTAAGTAAAGAATAATCGAAGTTGAGACTGGGGCAGAGCAGCGGGTTATATTTTTTTTCATGTACGTGTATTATTTACAACGGGTTACGATAAAAAAAATAGAAAATGAAACAAGGAAGCGAAAAGACGGAACGAGGATGCGCAACGAGGCTTTGTATTTTTATTTAATTTTTTTATTTCTCTAAAAATTTTGCGTTGCGCTTCTCCTGTACGAATCCGAAAATGAGTTTCGGCAGATTGCGATAAACGAATTGTTTTGTAAAGTGTAAGAGTAATATATTAAAGAGTGGACTAGTGGGAAGGTTGATAAAGAAGATGTTAAAGAAAAAGTAAGCAGAGAAAAGTGATAAGGGCGAAAAACTTGATTTACGAGAGATTTGAGAAATTTCGAGAATGCTTGTCTGAGACGCAGGTAGGCTGTGCGATTAAAGAAAAAGGGGGAAAAAATGGAGAAAGAGAGTGGAAACTACGTTATTCGAAAAACAGAATGTAAATACGAGAATAACGATATTTTGCGTGTACTTGTAAAACATTATTGACAATTCCTCGAGTCAAGAGAATGAAAAGGAAAGAAACAATGATATACTGTACGGTTTTTTGCGCCAAGAGATAAAATCGTCTATTCTGACTTGTCTAAATATATTTTTATCAAAGTACCTGTAACTGTCTCTTTTTCTTTTATGTGTGTCCCCCAAATCCATTCGTCTGCTAATCTTATCTTTTTTAAGGAACGTGCTCGCTGCTAACGGCTTTTTCCCTGCTGGGACAAAGGGAACCTTATTGGCTGTTTCTCGTTGACGTCATTCCTGGCCAATAGTGTCTCAGACGGGACTAAACCACTGGGCCTAACTAACCTCTTGGGTGACAGGCGAGAGGTTCGTGCGTAATTTTGTTGAGGAAGTTTCCGCGATTACTTGTGTTATTTATATTGTGTCTGTCGCAACGATCCTGTCAGCACAGATGCCTAAACGGACGTTTTAAAGATGACTTCGAGACGTCATTATTCCGAAGTATTCCGAAGATGTCTTTAACACGGACTTTTGACAGGTCTGCAAACAGGAAGCTCAATGGTGAAGAACATTTAAATAGTTGTTTGCCGCGTTAATCTACATTACCCTAAGAGCACTCTAAATATATTAAGCTTTCTTAATTTATTAATTATAATTCACTGTACCGTTGAGTGCTATTGCAGGGAATTACCGTTAATTGTAATTAACCCGAAGTACTTTCGGTATTAAATCGGAGATACAAAATTCTCCTTTGGTCTTCGCGTGTTCCGTGAAGATTTGTGGAGAATTTTTAATACCGTTAGACATTGTGATATTGCATTATTTTGTCAGTCTCCAAATGGAATTTACGAATAATTAAAAGAGGTTTGTCTGGCTGCTTGTCGTCTCTGAATTATTGTGACAGATATCACACAGACGTTATGCCGCATGATCTATGCTAATTAAACGCGCTGGAGTAAATTAAATTAAATTAGATTAACTAAGTAGAACCTAATAAACTTTTTTTTAATTAAATGGATTTACTGATAAAATTTCGTGATTTTTCGGACTGCGGTTGATATTTAATATGATTAATTGATATCCATATCACTTTCTTAATTCAGTTTCGATTAATTAGGGATCATTTTTTGAGAGACTGTACAGTGTGTGAGAGAGACACCCTGCTACACTGACCCGGTTCTTCGTTAACTATCTCTCCATGCGGCACTCACCACTGCCGTACTCATTCCAGTGTACTTTTAGTTCAGTGCCTAAAACATTCTAATCTTTTTTTTTGGTACATCTCATTGGAGGAGTCCGCCATAAGGAAAGGAAGGAAGGTACCTTTTTTTTATACGGGGGAAATCTTCCAAAGACACCCGGCCCCCTGGCGAGGGGGCACTGGGAGCCCCGGGATCTCATACGAATGCTACCGGGACACCGTCCTGTAAACGTAGTCACAGATCCAGGGGGTGCGTTGAGACCAGAATTCATACGCTTTACAGAAACATATTGGGAAATATACAACGCTACGATTTTAGGCGATACCAATATCATTGCGCTGAATCGTAGCGGCGAGTCTGGATTTTATGCTAGAGCTAAACGTGAACACGAACGCGTAGCTTGGCGGGCAGAGGTTCTCCGTTACTCATTGCTGGTTCCCAAAGAAAACCCTTAGAACGAGACCCGGAACTATAGAACTTC
>JARQTI010000006.1:0-10861 GCA_030142655.1 Trachelus tabidus
TTTCGAGTCATGTTAATATTTCGCTCGGCACATCTTACATAAGTTTCATTTCCAAAATTCCTCCCATTTTCTTTACTCGCAGTATACTTTAATTTACTTTTCATTTTAAGCACTCTATGCTCTTTGTAAGCTACAGCTATAACTCGGTCGCTGTTATCTATAATCTTTGAACAATTTCCTTTTGAAACAATAGTATGAGTTTCCATTACTTTAGCATAACTTAGTAAATTTGTACTTATTTCTTTAACGTAGAATACATTTCGTACATTTACTTTATTGCTTGTTCCGAAAGCATCAAAATAACTTACAACATTTCCGATTTTTGTTGCTTTTAACGGACTATTATCGCCTAAATAGATATTTACCGGTTCCTTCAATTCTATGCAATTTTTAAAACAACTCTCATTATTTGTTATATGATCCGTACATCCACTATCAAACAACCATTCGATTTCGTTAGCTAAACTATCTTTACCTATATTCTGCGTTGCATACACTGTAGCTACCCATGCGCTTGCTCCCGAGTTGCTCTGCTCGTGTGTAGTGCTGGCTTCTTGCCTCCGCTGTTGGCGATAGTTGTTCCCCCGCCCTCTGGTGAAGTTGCCTCTTCCGCCTCTGCCTCTGCTGCTGCCGCGGCCACGTGTTGGACCTCGCCATGTTGTGCCGCTGTGTGCTGCTTGTCCGCCATTTTGGCATTCTCTAGCGAAATGCCCGGTTTTACCACACTTGTAACAATTTCCTTTCTTTGTTACATAAACATAAGATCTTCTTTCTACATGATCGTTTTGATTTTTCATTTCAGCTAACTATATTTTATTCTTCAAATAGTCTGCCGTTTGATCTTCTTCTTTCAACGTATCAATTAAATCGCCAATATAACTATATGATTCTGGCAACGTATTTAATATGTAATTCAACTTTTCTTTCTCACTTATTTTTGCACCTGCGCCTTTCAACTGGTTTACTAATTTTTCAAAATCACTGAAAAATGACGCCGTATCACTATAATTGTTTAACCTTATTTTTTCCAATTTATTTCTGCATACTATTTGCAAAGCCGTTGATTCCTTCAAGTACATATCATCTAATTTTCATTTTCATATCACTTATATTTTCTCTACACGACTCGACAGTCAATGTAGAAGAAAAACACAGGATAACCACGCTCTGCTACCATGTTGAATAAATGGGGTGAGGTTGAGGCAGGTGTTAAAATAATAATAAGTGATTTATTAACTATTATTTATATACATTACATGCCGAGCATGCGTCTCCTCTCTTGTAGCGTGCAGGAACAAGTCTACCGAGTGTGTCTACTCGCGCACCGTCTATCAGTCGCACGACTCTCACATACATACTAGGGAGGGGAGTCGCGCGTGTGTGCGTCTAACACACTCTCCTCTCTCTCACGCATAGCGCTCACATACTGTCACGCTATACAGTCTATTTTGACTGTAGCTACAATATAAATGTACTCTATATTCTAACACAAATATTAAATGGTAACGTAAGGGCTCGCCTCACAAAAATTCGGGAACAGATATTCTAATAAATATAGAGTTACTTGAAACTACTGATAGAGTTTAGACAAAACTAGAAAAGCAGGCACTCGTACGAACGGTAAGCGGACGAATGAATAGTTGCTCCCTTGATTGGCGGTGTGGCGTTCCGATAGTTTCTTCGCCTGCCGCTGATTGGTCTGCGTCTGGGCCTTCGAGAGTGGCTGTACTGATTTCGGGGCCCATGGTATCGCGCGAAGTTTGAATCACGGGAGGTTCTCTCGCCGGTGCTTTATTGGGATGAAGGCGGCGGTCGTCCCATCGTTTCTCCATCCAGGGTGGTGTCAACATTCGGTACATCCCATCTTATCGGGAAAACGATAACATCGGCGAGATACGGGAAGTGGCCCTGTATAATGACCATTGTGGTACACTAGGCTGGCAAACTTTCCCGCATTGGTTCGCGATGGTTCACACCGATAGCGATCTGGCTTCCAGGTCATTCCATGACTTCCCGGAGCGTCCTCCGGAAGTCGGGACGTCGGACGGATTGTGCCTTCGTTGGTCCGGCTCTTCGGGAACTCTTCTCGGGCCCTCCGCGCCGTGTTACGACACTGGGCCCTAGCTTTCCATCGTCGACGGGACATAGATGGATTGTGTGGCCGTCCGTAGCAACGCCTACGGTCAGCCGGTATGTCTTGCTGTCGCCTTTCCTTCGGCCCTCCTCGGCAGCTTCCTTAGCGTACTTGGTCCTCAACATCGGCTTCCCTGCCGATCGACCCAAAGCGTCGATATTCTCCTTCCGTGACACTCGTCCTCCTGGCGACCATGAGACCCCTCCATCTGGTACTACCCTCGGCATCTCCACCTTCCTTCTGCTTGTCTGCTGGAGCTCCCATATTCCGGGAAAGTCGTTGAATTCGCTTGTCCGCCGTGCCGAGTTTACCAAAGATACAAACAAAATATAATTAATTAATCTATTTTTCGGACTCATTAGTGACCCTGGAGTGTCGAATGTCCGTACGGGTGTCTTCTGGTACGAGACGTAAATTCGACTCGTAACATCAAAACGGTATCCTGCCCATAGTGGCGGGACATGTAAAATGTAACGTCACAATTTATTTAACACGCATACGTAGTGATATTAAAAGCATGCGTCTCTGAAACTCAATCTCATTGTACTACCCATTGAGGTACCACATATCCATGTCAGCTGTACGTGCCACGTTTAGAAGCAAATCGTTATCGTCTCTTAGAATCTTTAACATGACTGCTGGTAAAACATCGAAAAGGTGTCCTTCATATTGACAAGCAATCTCATCCTATACTTTATCTGGATTTTTCATCTGCTGTTAATTTTATACTCCTATTGAGCTTCTAGCTCTGATATTTTTTTGTTGAAAGAAATTCATTTAAGGTCGTCGTTTCCTGGAATCAAACTCGACGCGAAAATTGCTGTAACCGCTTTTCGACACTGCGCGCGAAGGAATGCTGCTGCTCATCATCTGTCTCTTTGATCCACCGATGCTACCCACTAGTCTGCGAGACAACGTTCAAGATTAGAGAAGGATGTTCTGAAAAATTCCTGCATTTCGGCTGCATTCTCGATGCGCAATTCTGAGAAATAAGTCAAACCGGTCGAGGGCTGCGGTCTGAAACCTGCACGAACTTGCACGGGGGTGGGAGGGGGATAGGGGGTTCATCAAAGCTTCTACAAGGCTCTAGAAGCTTCTCCCGGGTGATAAGCAAGGGGTTGCCTCAAAACGTTGCGCGAGAGGGCCGCCGGCTTTGACAACGATCCTCCGCGATTCAGCACGGACATGAACCGTCGAAGCTTTTAGAAGGTTCTAGAAACTTTTCGATCGTGGGCAGTTCCATAAATCAGGCTTAAAATTCCTAGAATCTAATTCAAAATTCCTAAAACCCACCCGAAATTCCTGGAGTCATCGGTCCCCGTGACGTCACTTCTCGAAATCAGGGGGGGGGGGGTCCACCACGTCGATTTAACACAGATGCGAGCCTTCAAAGGTTCTAAAATGTTAGTAAATGTCGGTTACAGGAATTTTGGTCCAGAACAGCCAACTTATACTACTAAAGTTATCTTGGTTGACATTTTATTCGCTAACCAAGTCCGGTGTCAGTCATCGTACACCTTAAGCATCATTTCATTGGGGGACGCTATTCATTTAACTTCACATAGTTTGGACCATTCTTCCTTCACAAAAATCTATTTATATTTCCCTAAAATCTAGCATAATCCGATCTCAAGTAAAGTGCGCAAGGATTGACTCAAAACAAGGTGCCATTCGAAAGGCATTACCAATCTTCTTCATTGGTTCGAACGTAAGAGTTGCTATACAGAAAGATTTCTGAATTTTACTGTTTAGTATTTATTGAAGTGAAACTTCTTTCGGCCCGGTAGGATAAGTCGAATGCTAGGAGCGCCAGCGGTCACGAAAATAGTGAAACGCTGGGAGGGGAATGAGTGGAGAGAGCACGGGCTCCCCCACTCCTCATACTCGCACGGTGGTAGCGTAAGTTGGAGCACGGCCGGGGCAACACGTGAAACGCTGGGAGGGGAATCCTTCTCAGACAATGCGCCGCCTTGTGCGTAAATGTGGAATTACGTCAGAAGTGGGGACAGTTCAGTTGGCGTATTAGTTGTTTACTGCAATTTTTTATGCTTATTAAATTCTCCTGTATAATTATTAGTGTGTTGAATTTTGATTATTGACGACGGTTTTAATTGGACCTCTTAAAGGGTCCATAGGTAATATGGACATCAACGCACATCAGACGAGTTCTTTAGCAGTGAATACCACAAATGTTGGGGACATTTGTGCTGCTCGCTGTGTTCTAGAAAACGGACAGACAATCATCACCGTTGTGGTTTACATATCACCAAATCAGTCAATGAAAAATATCAAAGATTTCATCCACGAAGTCCTAATTGTTTATGCGCCCGAGGTATCAGCTGTGCTTCGGAAAGACTATGATAAAATGCCAATGATTTTAAGTGGTGATTTCAATGTCAACTTTGCCAGTCAGGAAGCTCAGCCCCTGATTCGATTCCTGAATGAAAAATTCAATTTGAAATCAATAATGATCCATCAGTACCAACGACAAAAGCAGGATCAACAATTGATGCTGTGTTTGTCAGATATTTAGAGCAATTTAAATCAACTGTGCATATATCGTATTTCAGTTACCATAAACCAATCGTATCATTTCTAAATTCTATTGAAAATGAATAAAATACTATTTTTACTTTGCCTTAATATATGTGTGCTATGTTTGATGATAATTTCCCTTTTGTCGCCACAATTTTTCAAGAAAAATTCCTTAATCAATTGACCTACATTTATATGAGATTCGTTTACATTTCAAACTACGTAAGTTTCACTTCTGTCGTGGGTAGTTCCTACGCGCACGTTTTTTTTTTTTTTTTAATTTATTATCAGCTTACCGAATCAATATTTTGTACGATATCCTGGAATGCTGAGTGAGTCCTGAAGGGTTGAAAAACATCCTTCTTATACAGCAAAGTGTAAACTAAGTTCGGATTGTGAGTTAATTGATGGGTGAGGCAGCTGTTAATAATTTCCAATAGCATACGTATTACTTCCTCCAGTATTGTTAGGTCCTGAATCTGTAAAAAAATAGTCAATCCTTGGTGATTAAATTCTAGGGATGCAACTGTGACAACGAAAAACATGGCTTTATTAAGAATTTTTCTCACAGAAATTAAGCATACTACAAAAATTTAATTTGACAATTGAAATTAGACATATTGTATACGTTTTAATAAAATTTGCGTTAGAAAATATAATTAAACCTTCGGCTATGCATTCCTCTTGTTTTAGGTACGCGGAGTGTACCTCAAATGTTTTTTTTTCAGGTACTATTTCTTTTCTAATCATCGAATTTAAAAAAATCGAATATATTTGGAAACTGTAGACTATAATCAAGATATTTATCGAATTTTAAAAAATTCGGACATATGATAAAAATGTTGCACTGCTTAGAATTTTCATTGCGCACGCTTTTACAGCGCAAATGCAGTGGTGCGGCATCTGGTGGTCTCCGGTGTATATTTCGAGGGTTAATTAGTGAGTACTGTCATTATAAAATTGTAATGTCGAAAAAACGTGGTCACGGTATCTTGGGGCGATGCCCAGCTGCGCACAAACCCAATTGGATACAAATGCGAATTTCTGCCTCTTGAGCGATATTCCATCAGAAATTATACCATATTGTAAGTTATCCGACGGAGCCTTTTCAAACATTTAATGCTCTCTTCAGTCAGACGATATATTTATCAACTAACCTACCCAGTCTCCGATATTTGAACATTCCACCCTATCCTAACCTTACCTAACTAAACCTAGCGTGAACTAATGTTGAACCACATACAATATACTATAATAAGACATCGTTCGTACCTAATTCTATAACATCTATTTAAAAATGTACAGAATTTGGAGTAAAAAGTCATTTGTGTCCAATTGGTCTGTGCACCAGTGGGTCATCCCCGGCGAAGCCTATTTCTTGAGGAGGGAGTGTTCAGGAAAAGAAATCCAAAGATGCCGATTGCCGCGTTATGTGATGAAGCTAGCTTCCGGTCTTATCGCATCACGAACGTGCCTAAAACGTGTGAACTAAAAATTCCAAAATTCACGCGAGCGGGTAAAACCGCTGAATTAGTAGGATTTGCCCCTCTCTGTTCACTTACTTTTTCCGGGAAGTAGGATGGATCATTGAGAGAAAATTCAGTCTCCAGATTCCGCGTTCCCGAGTTCCGTGTACTGTTATCTATCGCTGTTTGTAAGTCGATTAAGTCGTATCGAGCCCAAAGAAGAGTTGCACACGTAGCGTATCAGTCAATGTGAATTTAAAAGTTAGTATTTTGATTTTGCCACGAACAATATTGTCGTGTAGTTTAACTGATTACAAGAATAAAGGACCTCGAGTCGTGATGAGACGAAGTATTAACACCAAGGTAGCGTGGGCGTCTACCGTTACACGCCGAATAAGCACGTAAGAGTGAGTATGCAGGAGTGAGTGTGTACTCGGCATTGCGAGACGTCCCTTGTAAAATTAGTTGTAAGACCATCCGGCATTTTTGTTATTCAATCAAATTATTATCTGTTAAATTGGGTTTTAAGAATACATTCAAATCAGTTCAATGGGAACTCAGAATCTGTTGATTTAAATAGACCATACACCAATTCCTTATCCTGACGGCAATCCAAAAGACCGGGCCTGTATAGGACGGCAGTCAAGAAATATAATCTTTGAAAGTTTTAAGTACATAAATTCGCAAAACATGAAAAAATGGATAAATAATTGAATAAAAAACAGCAGTGCCATAAAAACAGAAGGAATTTATTTAATAATACATAATATGGTAATTGTTATATATTATTAACATTGTTATATATTATAATTTTGACGAAAATTATAAAAATAAGGAACTTTAAAAATTACTAATATAAATAAATACTAATAATAAATTAACGTAAATATCGTGACTGAACCAGTTCAATTCTTAGCAATATTGATTGTTACTTGACAATCCTTCAGTTGGATGGAATCTTTCCTATCTGACGTTATGTTCAGAGAGTCTGAAGAATTTTCTTTATCGTCAGTTTCAGCGTTCCAGTATTCTGACGAGGTTTTCAACATCGTTTCATCCTGCATTATTTGTCTAGCAGTTTCGTAATTGTCTCTGACACGGTTGAACTTCGTCGATTCAGATCTATGGATTTGCATATTTGCGTGCAGATCTTTTTCTTGTTGTTGATTGAATCTTGTAGGTATCCCATTGCAACCGTATCAGACTTCCATCCTCCATGGCGCTTGAGTGTCAGGAGATCTGCCCCTGCGTCTCCCAGCATTGTCGCTGAAGTTCGACGGAAAGAGTGTCCTGTGTATTTATTTGGCCCCTTCATTCCCAAATATTGAGCTATCATCTTCTGCATTGCACCAAAAGTGTTAATTCCGATTACTTGTTGTGTACACTTTCCATTTTGTAAACTAAGGCAGAATCTGTCGTTAGAAACATCCTTGGGTCGCAGTTTCATATTTTTCGATAATTGAACAGAATTCTCTATCGACTATGAATTTGCGAGAGACATAATTTTTTATCTGAGGAATTTTAACGATGATTTCGTTGCTGTGGTGTTCAATGTCGTGAATTGTAATATTTTTTAATTCTTCCCTTCGACAAACCCCACAAATTCCTAGAATGAGCGCCACCTGAAACCAATTTTATCAATATAGTCGTATTTGACATAATCCAAAATTAACAGATTATGTATTTTTGTCTTAAAAAACTTGCGTTACAATTCACCTTGATAGCTAAATACCGGTCATCCGGAGCTTCTGCCAAGAACTTCTCTATGTCTGCGGTTCCAAAATCTTTGATTTAGTCGGCACAAACCCCTTACTGTTCTTGGACATAAACGCGGCCAATTGATTATACTTGCCAATATCCACATCTCGAAAGTTTACTAAGGTGCTTTTCACTATTGAATATTTCGCCCAAAGAGATGAGGGCTTTAAGTTTTAGCCAATTTGTCAAAATACACAAGCACTGTTTCCTCGGTTACTGAAATTATACCTCGTGTTTTTTGCCATTCAAGAAACTGCTCGTAACATTGCTTATACAATTGTCCTGATTTTTCCGGTAACAAATCCTTGATAATGTTTTTCGCGGCTTCGTGTATCATTCGATCACAGTCTTCGACGTTCTTATTCTCATTCATTTTCCGAAGAGATAACTTATCAACTGATATGAATGTTACAAACACGGACTATTATATTGCGCGTCATGACAATAGGCGAGAACAAAACACTAACGCGAGAAGAAAGCACTAGTAAAATTGGGCCGAATTGCGCATGCGCAGCATTTTTATCGTATCCTTAGTTATAAAATGCCACTTTCGCCACACTTCGGAGGCACGAAAAGTAGCGTTTTTCATGCATGAGTTACATAAATAAATATAAACATCCACGCGTAGCGCAGGAAATTAACTTTGCTAGACATATAATAACGCCCTGCACATCACACCGTCTACTATCGTACTGTTGTACTGGGAGTCTCCTGAATCCATCGAGAAACGCCAGGCCAAGTAGTTCACGCGTGTAGCAATGCGCTAAGTCAGAACTAAAGGCGGCCTGGCAACCGAGTTGTGGAAATCGAAAAAATCGCACAATAATCACTTTTCGGAAGTCCAGCTTATGGCTGCACGTCCAAAAATCGACAGTCTAGAATTAAAATCAGAATGGATAAGGTGGTTTCGTGGAGTAGACTCAGTACAGGAGATAGGCAAATACCGAACGGTACCTATACTTAATTCAAGTTGACGTACGTCGAAATACTATACTTACTTTCGACCATTTCAATAAACCATTTTGTTTTGTTATATTCACGCGAGTTCCAACTCCTTAACCGGCAAAGATCTCAAAAATATCTTAGCCCTAACCTCTCTAACGAACTAATTCGTCACCGAGACGTTACGGCACAACAGTACCGTTTACTAACGTACCATTTGTTATATCGTATCGTATGTTGCGTTGTTCCAACGGGAACCTTATTGTATAATGTCGTTCTGGTAATATCCCAGTGTGTTCTGTACCATCTCGATCTGTTTTCCGTACTTATCATTTGTATTCAACCATCTTGTTCTTATATTTTCTATTTAAAATAAATCGGATCCATCCCCGGATTTTGGTTCCGATAGTTCGCCGTTGTGTAAATTAATTTCAGTAGTTTTTAGAGTGAATCTCCACAGTTTTCAGATTTTGATTATTGTCTCCCAGACTCAGGACTCCAGCACATAAGAGCTGGCCAGGGTCTCCTTAGGAGACAGCTGTGTAACTCTGATTACACCTGGCGCCTAATAATTTCGTATTTTATTAATTATTTCTCGCAATGTCATTTATTTGTGCGTCTTCGTAAAACTTTGTCGTCACAATATATAATAATTGTAGTAATAGTGACAGTAATATGTAGTTATATATCAGCGTAAGGGTACCACCTCGTCACCGCCCTGAGCTATAACCACGGCCCGGTGATCCACCTAGATAGTCGTCCGCCCGCTCACTTTATAGATACTACTACTACTGTTACAAAAAATAAGAATAATGAATGGTCTACGCTGCCCCTCGCAAATTGTAATGTTGTATTGTGTGAATTATATGGCGGCTGCGCAATAAAAATAACATCAGGAAGTAACAGTATTGCTTTTAAGAGAAATAGTTTTGAAAACTTTTAAAATTAGAATCATGTATATATTTCGCTCTAACGCTCGCTGATTATAATTATAATGATGCGCTTCATGTTCGTAATAGCTTCCTTAACCTTTTAAGGACGGGGATTTTGACGTTGAAATTCGACTTTTTTTTAACACAATATTTGTGTATAAAATGAAAGAATATGTCACGTGGAGTGCCTGACAAAATTGGTGGTCGATATATCGACCAGTCCCGTCCTTAAAAGGTTAATGAAATTAAAGTCGCTTTTAAATGTGCAAAAAACTCTAATATTACAATTAGAGAAATAGCGGATCTTCTAGAGCCACATTGTATATTTAATCATTTCTGCACATAAATAGTAGTATTAGCAACACAGAAAATAGTAAATAGTTCCCTCGAACGCATGGATTACAGTTTTACCTGGGACGACTGTATGTGTGACGTGCAGGGCGTTATAACACGTCTAACAAAGTTAATCTCCCGCGGTATGCGTGGAAGTTTATTTTCATTTTTGTTCTGGGTAAGCTCTTGGCTGCCGTCCTACACAGGCCCGGTCCTTTGGATTGCCGTTAGGATAAGGAATTGGTGTATGATCTATGTCAAATCAAAAGATTCGAAGTTCCCCTTGAACTGGTCCGAATATATTGTTACAATCCCAATTTACTTAGTAAGTAATAATTTGGACGAATAATGAATATGCCGGATGGTCTTACATCTAGTTTTACAATTATAATCTCGCACTGCGGTGCCCTCACTCACTCCTGCATTCTCTCACTTACTCTTACTCAGCGCTCATCGGTGGTCACCCATGCTGCCCCGGTGTTTACACTTCGTCTTTTTGTGGCTTGCGGTTCTTTTGGTCTCGTAACTTAAACTACACGACAAATATTGTTCGTGGCAGAATCAGAATACTAACATTTAGACTCACAACGACTGATACGCTACGCGTGCTACTCTTAAGGCTCGATACGTCTTTATCGACTTACAAACGGCGATAGTTAACAATACGCGGAACTCCCGTGAGAATGATAGCCGCCGCGCGATGCGATTTGTGAGGAGCTACTCCAGCCCGAACTATGCGCTCTGGTGTGTATCTGGAGACT